>BEXV01004414.1:0-13630 GCA_003118195.1 Hemicentrotus pulcherrimus | reverse complement strand
GACAGAAGGAAGAAACAAAGAATATCATAAGGAAAGATAGAAAGGCATACAGGTAGCAGAGTGACGGAGGACATGATTGACATACGAAGCCTGAATAAAATAAAATATGGCAGCCGATTATTAAATGCGCATATAAATATAAAACACATTATTAATCATTAACTCTATAAATTGACAACAAAACTTCATGATGTTAGTTCCAACCAGTTCTAACATTAAATGACTAACAAACAATGAGTAACGAGCACATTAATCCTCCATATCTTGCACTTCGCTGATAGGGACTTTTAGATTCGCACGACGGCAATGGGGATTGCTACGATCGACGTCATTTTAATGCACTGCCTTGAATGGACATCACACGTATCAGTCCACGCAAATCTAAAAGTCCCCATTGACAAAGGTCAAGGTAAATCATTATCTTACACACTGAGCAAGTATCAGAATCACATAAACGCAGAGCAGCAGAAGTGAGAGCAAGACGCCCTCACACACAGCCTGGCGGAAATCATCGGAATCGATGGATGGCGCCGATAAACCCTACAACAACAACAACGACAACAATATATTTTCATCACCTGACGAAGTGTTGCAGTGGCGCACGAGACGTCGTGATCTTTTAGATCACTTGTTGACCATATATTGCGAGACAAACGAATGTCATTAGCGATATTATTTTCGATAATAATCTTAATCATTTAATACAATGTTAAATTTGCATTGGAGATAAGTAATATAACAAACTACGATCGAAATCAGTGACTCAAACAATCATTTTCTTTTCTTTTCTTTTTTCCTATTTTTGTTCTTCTCTATAACATCTCTCTCTCTCTCTCTCTTTCCCTTTTGTTTGGTATATGCTTGGTAATTAACGCCTAGTGATTGTGTTAATCCTATTTAAATGTAGGTTTATACAATAAAACTAACTTGTGAAAAAGTCACTTCAAAAGGTGGTCACGTTTTTTTAGATATCACCGAGAAATGGAGCGTAAATTTCCCCGCAGGAAGAATATTCCAAACAAACACAGCCTGATGAGAAGCGTTTATGACAAAAACCTTCTGTAATTTTACCGAGTTCCCTGCCGACAATAAACGTTAATGCATAACTGGCGCAAAATTATATGTTAATCTTGTAAGTTTTACTAAACGTTGGAGGTTGCATTTGCAGTGGATGATCCTGCTTACGTTTAAAATAGATTTGATTTTCAGATGAAAGTGTTTAGGCCTATACCGGTAGGAGGCTACAAATCAATGTAGGGTTACAAACAAGCATGAAAATAAGACACTCACCTGGATCTGGACTCTTGAACTTCAGACTTTCTAAGGCCACTGAGAATTGAGTAAGTTAACTTGGGTTTATATAAGATATTATATTCCATATACTAAGATCCTTGCTCTACGATTGGTCAAAAGTAAATCACGTGATGAAAGACAGGTTTGCCCTTCAATCACCCTGCGGCATTTTGTGTTTTGCTGATCTCTCATATGGCTTTGATCCATAAAGAGTAACAAGGCGCGCTATTACTATTTGGAGTATTAGCAAAATGATCGTGTGTTGCACTGTGGTCTGTCTTTGATAAAAGTGCGTTGCACTGTGCTCTATATTTGATAAAAGTACGTTGCACTGTGTATTATACAACGCCTACTAAGATTCTGGACACCTCATTTGTCAATTCTTAATCACATGACATGCCATGAAAGTAATGTTTAACGGCATTATTCTCCAGGCGTTCAAAGGTTTGATCAATTTGCACCATTGCACGCTGACGTCACTAATGATTCACAAAGTGTATTGTGAGGTCGGGTAAGTGCCGTCACCTTCACTTTCAAAAAGAAACTTAAAACCCAACTCTTTCCATCTTGAATTCATAATGTACATTTTGAGTAGTTAAAAAAAAATCGCTCGTTTGATTTGTATGATTTGTATATTTCGGTTGTATTAGTGCTCTGATCAGTTTGTCTGTAGAAGCGCTCAATAACAATCAGTTTTTATTATTTTTATTATAATGGAACAAATGGATCAAACGAAATTGCATCATCTGAAAAAAATGAGCTAGGAGTAGCAACAATCGGAATTATCAAAGACTTAACTCCGTTTCGTTGAAAATCAGCCGTAGATGTAAGACTTAATGCATGGCTGATTGTCAACGAAACGGATTTAAGTCATTTTTCAATTCTGGTTGTTGCTATGGCAGGCACCCAGTGAAAAGGAATTCGTTTGATAAAATTATGTAAATGCAAGCACTACTTTAAACAAACAGAACTTTGTCACCCCTTGCTCATTTTTCCTGATTGAAGTGTCGTATGAAAGGGCAAAACTCATGCGTAAATTATGCATCAATTGAGTTGCATTAAATAAAAGAGGAGGATCTAAGCTATCAAAACGTGAGTCATTTATCAATCATAAATGTGATTAAGTTATGATAAAACAACAATAATTCTCGGTTTCGTTTTTTCTGGGACGTACTGTATAATGACTGCTGTGAGAGGAAATTCTTATATAGGCTCAAGGAGATGTTGCATCCTGATATCACCCCGAGGCGTGCCGAGGGGTGATGGCAAGATGTAACGTCCCCGAGAGCCTATAAAACAACTATTCCTCGAATATGAAAGCAGTCATTATGACTTTTATATAACGAAAAGGGAATCATAGAATACATGTGTGACTTACCAATCATGGTAATCAAGTTTGTTTACGCTACCGAGGTCTGTGTTGATAACTTGCGGGTAGAGACCAAGACTTAGGCGCACTCGATTTTGCACGCATATAATATGCAGTCGACGTGCATTGCACGATCATGCAGAATTCGTTTTAAAAAATATTTCCAAATCACCTTCAAGTTCACAAGCACTAAAGATTTGAAACCTTTAGTGCTTGTGATCCTGAAGGTAATAATCAAAAAATGTAAAGAGCAGGTTTATCTCCATATTTCCAAAGGGGCGTCATCTCGTCATTGTAGGCTTACAATCTACATCAGCGGTCGTCTTCGCTGTGTGCGAAAATTGCAACCAAATTAAAGATAAACTTTAGTTCTGTTAAAAAAAGAAAATTAATTCTCACAGAATCAAACGAAACTTACACTGAATGTTCAATATTACAAATAAATGTCACCTGCCCAACAATTTTGGAAGAAATGTATACTGGCTGAGTAATGAGCATAGAAGGATAAGGCAATCAAGTTAAGCTAGCCCCGACACCACTTATGTAGTCCCATATACATCTTTATGCGTGCAGTGCTTGTTACTTTACCAAGACTGCGCCAAATTTATTATGATTTTGATGACTCCAGAACCTTGGAGTGCACACTAATACTTCCATGCTACATGAACATGATCAACTGTTTCTGATCCATTCCACACATTTTCTTTCACAGTGCAATCGCATTGCCAGAACTCACCTTTATCTTTAATCGTACAAAAACTGTTTGGCAGCCGCGCTGCGCACAAACTTAGTTTTACAAGAAGAACTATTCACCATTTGTGTGTCTCTTTAAGGGATTATCCAAAATCACGACCCAATTTCGACCAATCAGATAGCTATATATCTAAAGAGAGGTGTATAATAATTTTTATCTTATCTTATCTTGCATGGTATTTACAACAATATTTACAATAGGTAGGGGGGTGTTGTATCTTTCGTGGTGATATAATGGCGGCAATATTTCTTGCCCAGAATCAACTTCGTGTCAATAAACGACTTAAAAGAAGATTGTGTGTTGACCGGAGACATCACATATATGAACCTACATGAGAAATTAGATGCTAGGATATGACGATTTTAATGCTTTCATCTCTGTGTTGTTTCTTAACCACTAAGTGAAAGCGTGATTCATGATCCACGACATTCAGGTTGTCCAGAAATGAATCGATAATGTAGCTTGTTTATTTAAAAACATTTACTTACGGCGACCAAAAAAGTGGAATGGTAAAAACCTATGGAAATCATCAACCTTGTAAATGTGGTTGTGGGGAAACTATGGTTTGATGCAAATTGTGCTCGGTTAAGGGCTCAGTATTTTCATCTTAAAAATCTTAGGAAGATCGACAAATCTGATAATATTGAAAAGGAATATACCAAAGTTAAGAAAACGTATGAAAAAGATTTTTGTTCAGCTCAAAACAACTTTGATATAAAGATCCACAGTGAATTAAGAAATCTTAAAATCATTCAGCAAGAAGCATATTGGAAAATTAATAATTCAGCTAACGGTTTAAGTAATAAAAAAAAATAATTAAATTCATTCTCTTGAACAACACTTTTGTATTCTGAGCCAAAATCATAGGGAAATGCAAATATATTAGAACCTGATCAAATTCATTCCAGCAATCAATGTATCAATCTTTCTTTAAGGGCAGAAGTAACACGTCAAATAAATAGGCTGAAAAACGGGAAGGCACATGGCGATGATTTAGTTCTAAATGAATCTTTGAAGTGTAGCACAAAGTCTGTTTTATCAGTAATCGTTAGATTATTTAACATTGTACTTAAAAGTGGAATTGTCCCATCTGAATGAACAATAGCTAGGGTTAATTCACCCTCTTTATAAGAAGAAAGGAGATCCTAATGATCCGACCACCTATAGAGGAATAACATTGCTTAGTTTTCGAAATGGTCAATCAACGCTTGATCATATTTTTGTTCTCCATTCAATTATACGTGCGATATTTAATATTATTAAGACGGAGTGTAATTATTTAATATCTTAAAAATTATAGTACATACATGCTTTTTGTAACGGCATTCTAGAAAGTCCCAATTTAGAGTATCATGAATATGTTGATTGGATGTATGAGAATAAGGATTTACTTTCATTATCACACGGCCCGCCCTGTTTTGAAGCTTTTGTAAAAGTGAAAGGGTCAGATTTAGTTGCAGACTGCCAAACCATGTCTCCATAGTCGAAATGTGGAATAATTATGGATTTGTAAATTAGATTCAAATTAGATTCATTTATAATATGTCTTAATCTACCAAGGGAGCCAATAAGTTTGCTGATTTGTTGACACATTATATTTATATGCGCATCTCATTTTAATTCATTGTCTATATTGATACCGAGGTATTTTGTACTGTCAACCTTAACAATATTTGTATCTCTTATTTTCACATTAAGTACATTACACTTTGATAACTTATGACGGGTGCCAATGAGCATGGTAACAGTTTTTGTATAATTTATTAGTAACTTATTGTGAGACATCCATTTATCAAGATATTCCATTTCATCATTTAATACAGATGCAACAACAGTGGGACATTTATGCGAAAAATAAATTACAGTATCATCTGCGTATAGATGTACGTTACAAAGATTGAACATTTTAGGCAGATCATTTATAGATATCGTAAATAAAAATGGGCCCAATAGTGAACCCTGGGGCACACCATGGGTTAAAACTCTTTCATTTGACATAACATTATTAACCATGGTAACTATTCTTCTCTCAGACAGATAGCTCTCAAACCATTGTAACGACATTTCATCTAAACCGATAGAATACAGTTTATTTAAAAGCACATGATGGTCAACCGTATCAAACGCCTTCTGTAGGTCTACGAAGACTACCCCCATGTACATGCCTTTATCCATTGCCATTAACCAATCATCCGTAACTTTAACTAAGGCAGTGACAGTTGAATGGCGAGCCCTAAAACCAGACTGAACAGAATTCAGTATATTGTTTGCATGAAGATGGCTAACTAATTGGATTTGGATTATGCGTTCTAGCACTTTAGGGAGCAAGGATATAGGCCTATAATTGTCTGGATTAGATTTATCACCTTTTTTATGAATTGGAATTACTTTAGCTATTTTCCATCTTATTGGGACTATACCATCAGTTATAGCTTTATTAATCAAATATGTAATTGGTTTAATCAAAATATCCACACAAGACTTGAGTACCTGAACGGTTATACCGTCAACTCCGCATGATTTCTCATTTTCTAACTTATTAATCTCTCTCATTACATCAGCTTCAGAAACAGCAGATAAATTCAACTTATTGGGACAAGGTACATCACTAATAATTGAATGAAATTCATTTCCCCCAAAGTTACTTTCTTGATGTTTTTTCAACAACTCTGTTACAACATTAGCAAAATGATCGTTGAATTGGGATGCTTTATTAAAGAGATCCATACATGCATGACTTGGAGAAACATTATTTTTCGGTAAAAATGATTTCAGAACTTTCCATGTATCGTTTCGATTTGTACATTGCAATAACTTATTCGTATAATGTTGCTTTTTCGCTTTTTTGATGGCATATGTAACCCTATTTCTTAAACGTCTATATTCAGTCCATAGCTCATTTCTTTGCTTAACAATAGCTTTCTTTTTAACTTTATCTCTGTCTTTCATCAAGTTAAAAATTGACTCATTTAACTAAGGAGAGCATTGCTTCCTCATCCGTTTCGTTCTCAAAGGCATCATCATCAATAGTGATCTGTCAGTTTATGACAGGTTCAGTGACCCATTCAAAATTCTATATGAAGTGTCTCTCCAAGCTCCAAGCTCCAAGCTCAAAGGCATATGATTGTTTATCACAGATAATATCATAGCTTCCCAATTCTTAGCGGAATCATCAATATCAACAAAATTTTCAACGTCGCTCCAATTAATATTTGTTAAATCATTTTAAAAAGCATTCCAATCAACACCCTTAGACTTCCTAAAAATTACAAGATTGTGATAATTAGTGAGTAAATGGGGGGATTTCACAAATCAGGTAATTCATATAATGATCGCCCATACAAACATCAATAACACCAGATGCCTTTATCTTGTCTTGATCATTCGTCAACATATGATCTATAAGTGTAGCTGTATCACTTGTAATTCTAGTGCACGTGACGCATGCGCAGTGCCTTGAAATGACGTCACACGTCGCAGTCAAAGCTGTTGACGTGCATTTCTAAAAGTCCCTAGTAAAAGTCAATTGCGGGCGCGTGCATTATCACTTATGAGCACTGACTTTAATAACTTCGTGCACAGGCCGCTTGCCCTAACACACGAGCGAAACATTATTTGTTAATACTAGTGCACCTTTTTCATGAAAAATCGTGCAATTCCAGTACTATTGCACGTTAGTTAGGGCATGTACATGATGCGCAGTAATGCGCGTAGTCGAAAGTTAATTGAGCGTTTAGTATTGTGTGTGCATGGGACTATATTCTTGCGCAGCACTATACGTAAATTAATGTGTATATAGGTGAGTGCGCTTTACTATCTATGCGTGAGTACTAAATTCAGACTTACTAAATACTAAACTTGACATTTATTTGCCAGCCACAATGTCACGAAACAATCTTGAATGAATTCTTTTTACATGAAATAGCATTGATTTAGGAGTTTCATTGTATAAAACAAATGATGCATGTTTTCATCCGGTTTTCATTGGTTTAATATACCGTCTATCCGCCACCGTTGGTGCTGTGTATATCTAGCGCACTCAGCCTAACTTCCTTGTGTTTTCCAACCACTGAGACGATATTGTCGTCTGGTTTGAAAATACAAGGAAGTATGGTACTACTTTGGGGGAAATGGCTCTTAGTCGCTTAAAATAAGGGGCACGTTTAATGATTACATGAAAAGGGGACAATTATCGAAAGGGATATAAGGCACTTATTAGAAAAGAAAAGGAGCACGTGCCAAAGTACAAAAGAGGTGAAAGTGAGGCATTTTTCACCTTAAAAAAGCACTCACCAGTGATGAAAAAAGTGGCGTTTAAGAAAATGGGAAATAGGCATTTGTTGGCGGAAAAGGGGCACCAATCAGATTTTGATAGGGGCATTTATAAGAGGTGAAAAGCGTATAGGTCCCTCATTAGAAAGGAAAAGGGGCACGTATCATTATTAAAAGGGGAATTATCAGAGGTGAAAAGGGGCGCTGACCAGATATGTAAAGGTGCAGTTATGAAAATAGGAGGGGTTCAATTATAATGAAGGAAAATGTGCATTTGTTGAATGAAAAGGGGGAACCGTTCAAATTGTTAAAAGGGGCAGTTATGAGAAGGAGAAGGAGCTCTTTCTTTTAAAGGGGAGCACTTATCATAAGGAAAAGGGGCACTTATTAGAAAAGGAAAGGGGTAGTTATGAGAAGGGGTAGGAGCTCTCTCTCTCTTTAATGGGGGCACTTATCATAAGGAAAAGGGGCACTTATTAGAAAATAAAAGGGGCACGTGTTAAAAATAAAAGGTGTGGTTATCGGAGTTCTAAAAAGGGGTAGTTATTAAAAGGAGAAGGGGCACTTCTTACAAAGGGAAAAAGGGGCAGTTAACAAAGGAAAAGGGGCACCTCTCAGTTTTGAATAGGGCAATTATCAGAAGTGAGGGGGGCACTTATCAAAAGTGAAGAGGGGCACTTCTCGTACCTGAAAAGGGGCACCTACTAGAGTTTAAAAATGGCACTTATTCAAGATAATTTCAAAATTTATGAAAATGGAAAATGGACACTTATTGCAAAGGAAAATGGGAACATGTCGAAGGAAAAGGGGCACGTTTTAAAGATAAAAAGGGCACTTGTCAGAGGTGAAAAGGGGGAAGGGGCACTTTTACTATGTATTAGGGGCGCTTGTCAAAGTAAAGAGGACGCTTTTCCTATGTAAAAGGGGCACTTCTTACAAAATAAAGGGGCAATTTCCTATCTAAAAAGGGGCACTTTGGGGGTATCTGAAAAAAGTGGGGGCACTGTGCCNCCCTTCCGCCCCCCCCCCCCCCCGGGAGGGCCGCCTCTACTGTGTTAACAAGATCAGTCACGTTTGTGAAGATGATCGACACTACAGATTTATCGGGTTCTTCCCCTTTTTCCCGTTGTTTGTGTCTCAACTGATAGCAATTATCCGGGTGTTCATAGCACTCAACATACTTTCAGGTAATTTTATCAAACGAATTCGTTTTCACTGGCTGACTGCCGAAGCAACTAGCAGAATTGACAACAGACTTAACTCAGTTTCGTTGACCAATCAGCCATGCATGAAGTCTTTCATCTACGGCTGATAATTGTCAACGAAAAGGAGTTAAGTCTTATGTCAACTCTGTTTGCTGCTAGTGAAAACGAATTTATTTCATTTATGGAAATGCAAGCACTACTTTAAACAAACAGAACTTAGTCATTCCTTACTCATTTTTCCTGATTGAGGTGTCATATAAAACGACAGAAACTCAACTTTCTAGAAATGTCATTTTCTTCTTAAAATTCAGATACCGTCCGCCAAATGACTTTTTGGTTTCCTCTCTTCGAAATCATTTTAATCATTCATCCATGAAATATGCACTATATTAGTTGCATCAAATGAAAGAAGAGGATCTAAGCTTTCCAAATATGTGTCATTTATCAATGATAATTGTGATTAAGTTATGATAAAACAACGATAATTCTCGGTTTCGTTTTTTCTGGGACGCACTGTATATTGGCAGAGCCACAATCTAGCGCTTACAAGATCTAGAGTCAAAGGGAACTACTTGATGAACTGGCCACGCACTTGATTGTACTCTTGAAAGAGAATCACGATGGTCACAGGAGACCTCATGTATTGTTGATTGTCAACTTATCTTAATAATAGAGTAGATCATACGGTAGATGTTAATAACAGATCATGGAAGGTGGTGAAGAAGAGTGTCAAAAAGATGATGCATCAATGTAATGGGAAAATCCGGTGAACCATGCATTGCTTTGCCAAGGCCACTTTGTGAAACTGCTGACTCTTGAAGATGGAAACCTCACATGGAAATCTATAATGTACGATTTACCCAAGAGGGTATTAAACTACGTAACTAGCTTATGTATTGACTCTCTGCCATCTTACGTAAATATTTACATGTGGGGGCAAAGATTAACAAATAAGTGCCCCTTCTGCCACTTACGACTGGCACCCTTCACCACATTCGTGCAAACTGTTCAACAAAACTGTCTGTTTTAAAAATGTATCGAAGGCTGTGAAAGAGTCCCTCCCTCGTGAACAAGCTTACGCCGATATTCAGGGTTTCAACGTTGCGGGTGGAACAATCCCATCCCACGAGTTAGTAACTTCTCAACGCCCTGCAGATCTCGTCGTTATTTGGGAATCAATGAAACAAATGCTATTAATTGTATTAACAGTGCCCTTTTAGACAAATACCAATGATGCTCACAAGAGAACTTGTGGCCAAAGTAAGAAACAATGGTTACAGTGAAACATAAAAACAAACATACAACAACAACAAAATAGCGACGTACAGTCGGCGTACAGTACATGATAAAACAAAATTAAGTTGGTAAATTATACATACAAAAAAATTATATTGTACCACTATAAGTTTGTGAATTGTTTTCATGTAAAATATACAGTTTGAATTTACGTATAAAATTAGAAAGTGACGGACTGTTCTTAATCTCTTCTGGTATGGAATTCCACGATTTTACACCAGTGTAAGAAATTGTTGTTTGAGAGAAACTATATTCATATAACGGTAATCTTACGTGATATGAATTTCTGGTACTATGGCTATGAATTGTACAATTTGAAGTGAAATAATTATGAAAACTATCTGGTAAAATGTTCTTAAAATAGGAGTACATAAAAATTGCAATTTGCAAACTTCACATTTGATCCACTTTTAAAATACTCAACTGCTGAAATAAAGGGGTTGTGTGGGCAAGAGGTTGTAAATTGCAAATAACACGTATTGCACGCTTCTGGAGTACACCAATTATATTTCTAAGGTACAGAGCACTGTTACCCCATATAATATTGCAATATAATAAATAAGGTAAAATCCTTGTGTAATACAGGGTTAAAAGTATCCTCATTGGAACAACAGTTCTTAATCTATTCATTACCCCTACGGCTTGAGAAATTTTTGAACAAATGTCATCAATATGTAATTTCCATGTAATTTTATCATCAATTGTAACTCCTAAAAATGTTTTTTGTTTAACTTGTTGTATTAAGCAATCTCCAATAAGTATTTCGTGATTAATGCTGTCGAATGCTTTCGATAAATCTAAAAATATACCAATAAGAAATTTCTTTTCCTCGAATACTAGAGATATTTTGTTAGTTAATGCTACAAGAGCCATATATGTCGAATAACCTTTTCTGAATCCAAACTGTCTTTTGTATAAAATCTGATTTTGATCAATATATGAAATAAGTCTCTTATAACCAAGTTTTTCGAAAGTCTTGGAAAAAATTGATAAAAGCGAAATTGGTCTATAATTAGATAATTGGGCTTGATCCCCCTTTTTAAAAACTGGGATAACTTTAGCAATCTTAAGTCTATGAGGAAACACTCCTTGATCCAGAGAGAGATTAAAAATATTGCACAATTGTTTTAAAACAAAACAAATAGATTTTTTAAAAACTTTTGTATTAATGTCGTCCTCACCTGGACTTGCATTATCCTTAATTTTTTTTTACAATATCTAAAATTTCTGCAAATGTTATGGATTTACAGAACATTGATTGAGAGTAATTTACATTATTTAAAAAACTGTTAATATCTACATTCAAGTTCAGCAAGTTATCAGCAATTTTAGTGCCAACAGTAACAAAATATTCATTGAAACCATTACATTTTTATCATCAGTTAATTCACCATTATACAATATAGTTTGACATTGTTTCTTGCCATTAGATTTCTTCAAAACATCATTTATAGCTTTCCAGGTCTTATGGATATTTCCTCTACAACTATTAAATTTATTATCATAATAATCACGTTTACATTTTCGTATTTCATCGTTTACAACATTTCTATAACATTTAAATTTAGCTTCCCTATGAGGAGTAGGATTAGTTATAAACCTATGATACAATTTATATTTTTTTTTGCATTTTTTCTTCAAAGATGCATTAAACCATGGTTTATCACTTTTTTTTCTTTTTTGCACAGTTTTTTTCAGCGGAAAACATGCATTATAGAGTGAAATATATTGATCAAGAAATGTACTAAATTTTTGATCAACATCATTTGATTTATAAACTTCTTCCCAATTTTGATTAGGCAAAATTATACCAAATCTTACAATGGAATCATCGTCAATCTTACGTTTTAATGTTACATAACTTATTATTTCATTCACAAAATCGCAATCAATGATTAAAAAAATTGGTAAGTGATCGCTGACATCAGAAACAAGTATACCTGACTTAATAACATTAATCGATTCGTTTGTAAATATATTGTCGAGGAGGGCTGCAGAGTGAAGTGTAATTCTGGTTGGTTTTGATATCACAGGTAAAAAAGAGTATGACGTAAATAAATCGACAAAAGTACTGACAGATGGACTTGAAGAAAGTAGGTCAACATTAAAATCACCAAGAAAGTAACATTCTTTCTTCTCACTCAATATTTTATGCATCATTAGTTCAACACCTTCCAAAAATATTGATAATGGTTTACTTGGAGGTCTATATAGTACAATAATAACATAACAGCATTGTTATTACGACAATAGATTTCAGCACAAATCGTTTCTACACAGTCATTCAATATCTCCAAGTCTTCTCGTCTTTTAAATTTTAAATAATTGTTAAGATATATACCTACTCCTCCAACACACTTGTTTTGACGGTTGTTTGTAATAAAAATATAATTTGGCAATTCTAAACGGGGTGTATCTGAATTGGTTAACCATGTTTCTGTTAATCCAATGAGTGAAAATGTATGTGTAAAACATTTCAAAAAATTACTCATATTTTCGAAATTTCTCTTCAAACTTCTACAATTAAAATGTGCGATAGAAAACATACAATTTCCGTCACAAGAATTAACTTAATCATCAAATTCATAAGGTAAAAAATATTGAGATTCAAACTGTAAATATCCCAGAGAAGTATTATCCCTTGTATCATTCAGTTAACGATATAAGGATACAGGTGTTTTGGCACGTATGTATAAGTTGATACTTTTGATAATTATTTGCCTGTTACATATAAAACAAACATCTAAAAATCTATTCTAAGTAGAATGACTTGTTTACACTTTTTGTACACTATCTCCAACCTATAAAGTTTCCATTTACTTTCTCATCTCTTTCACACTTTATTACATCGTTATCGTTTCCTACTCCCAGCCTTCACCTACATGTTCGCAAACCAAGACTTCCTTGTTTTTTTTTTCAAACCAGATGATAACGATCATCGTCTGGTTTGAAAACACAAGGAAGTACGGTTAGGCCTTCATCACCACAAGGCAATTGTATGCAAATTGATTTGTGGTGTGGTTTAAGGAACGTTTGAACTTGAACACTGTGTGCATTAAAGATAAACTTGAGTTCTTTAAAAAAAAAATGAATTCTCACTGAATCAAACGATTCACACTGAATTTTCAAGATTACAAATATATGTTATTTGCCAAACAATTTGGTAGAAAATGTATACTGGCTGAGTAATGAGCATTGAAAGATAAGGAAATCAAGGTAAGTAGCCCCGAGACCATTTGTAAAGTCTCATCTACATGTTTCTGTGTACAGTGCTTGTTACTTTACCAAGACTGTGCCAAATTTATTATGATTTTGATGACTCCAGAACCTTGCAATACACACCAACTCTTACTTGCAACATGATCAAATTTTTCTGATCCATTCCACACCGTTTCTTTCACAAAGCAATTGCATGACCAGAACTCAACTTTCTCCTTAACA
>BEXV01004413.1:3786-14478 GCA_003118195.1 Hemicentrotus pulcherrimus | reverse complement strand
TATTGACGGCACTTTTACATTGCATCTCTCAAAAATACCATCTCCATCTTATACCTTGCTCATATAGATCTCTTTTACACCTTCTTGCCAACATTGTGCCAATTCTAAAGAAAAGACACATTATATTTTAGAATGTCAACTTTAAGGCTCCTGGTAAATGCAATAAGTTGTATTGGAAATTTTTTTATTTTTATGGGCGTACTCAATTTTGATGGATACTGTTTACAAATTATTGAGTGTCTCATGAAAGTTTTTCAACCAATAGGATGCTCTCTGATAAATTCTTAAAAGTATCCTTTTCAACTATGTACTTGTATTATGGAATATAATGCACTATACATGTTTATATGAAGCTTGTTAATGTGTGTAATATTCATAAGTAGGCTAAGAGTTCATGTTCAAGTCTTGCTATTTAACTCTGTTTATTACACATTGGCGTTTAAAACACAAAAATGTACTATTTAATGTTCCTTCCTCTCTGTAATAATATCTCTTGTTTTTTTTTCTTGTCTTCCAGATGTAAATGTAATAAATGGAGGTGAGAAGGATGGTAAGAAAGAGGGACGACGTGACAGGAAGACAGAAGACTCATCAGAGAAACAAAACACAAGCCCCCATAACACAAGCCCCCATAGGACAGGAGAGGAGGAAAGTGATGAGAAAGATATGAATGAATATGAGAAAGATAGGAATGAATATGAGAAAGATAGGAATGAATATGAGAAAGATAGTGGACACGATGATAGGCAGAACGGACAGTCAGAAGGACAAACTAAAGAAGACATACAGACAGTAGCACATCAGCATTGTCCTACTGATGGTCATGAAATAGATATGAGATGCAGAGAAGATGTTAGTGGTAGAGTGGAAGGTGGAGCAGGCGGTGGTGATGATGCTGTTACAGAACTGTCTTCAACTCGTACTATACAGGATTCAGATGGTTGTCAGAGAGATGTTGCTGAAGATAAAGAAGGTTCTAGAGATGGAAGAGAAAATGTTAGAATGGCAGCAGGAGAAGGTTGTGATGATGATGTCTTCACAAGAATATCATTAGGTGATTCCATACAGCATTCAGATGGTTGTCATGGTGATGATCATAAAGATGAAGGAGGCTTAAGAATCACCCAGGATGGTGAAGAAAGTGTTACATCAAAGGTAATTTGGGATTCTTAACAACCTGTCTCTGTATCATCCATATTTGCATACCTGCCAACCCTTACAAATAATCCAGAATATTCTGTTTTTCTGGATTTGAAAGACCTGAAAATCCAGGATATTCCAAAAAAAAATTTGGTTCTTTTTTGTGTGGTGCTAACGCGAAATTAAGCTTGTTTTATCATGTGCCATGATTTCAGAGTTCACGTATTGTGTGCGTTGAATGGCTGCATGATCGAGCAGCGTATTTGTATTACTTTTTGGTACAGATTTACCGCGTATTGCCAGTTACACTGCCGCTGCAATTCTCATTTTCAAATGTTGGCAGGTATGTATTTGTGCCAATAATGAGACATGTATATGGTTAAAGTATGCTCTTGATAGGAAGCCTTAGCTAACCAAAATACTTGTTGTTTCAAAGATTGTCTCAATAGCTCTCCTCCATAGATAGAAGTTAACCCAAGTGGTATACTCATTGGTTTATTTTCATGCCAAAAACTGCTGATTTGAAGTATGTTTTATGCAATCACAAAAGTATGCAGTCCTCACCTTGTCATTATATGAGTAAAGGAGAGAAGAACCCAATACATGTACATAGAACTGTGATTTATCACCACTTTGAATACTTGTTGCCACTACTCTGTGGAATATTTCTGTTGTTGTTTTCAACCAAATGTACTGTAAATATGTACATTGAGAACAATGAATATTGTTACTCTGTGACTTTGATAGAAATGTCAAGAGTATTGACAAGTTTTTATTGAATATTGACATAGACATAAAATGAGATGAATTCATGTAAGTCAGTGTTTCTAAACTATTTCTTGTCTTTTATGTACTTACATGTACGACCCTATCTGGCAAGAAGTATTATCCATAAATTATAAATCTTGTTTAGTGCAGTAACCCCTTCAAAATTGGGATGAGTTTATTAATGACCTGTTTATTGACAAACTTCCTTGGGTTTTGATCTTGGAGGTGCTGACATGATATCCATGTGCCTGAAACACTTTACTCTGTGTTTCTGTTCAAATTTGATGCTCATATTTTTATTTTATTTTCTCTCATCTCTTTTTTACCACCATGCCTCTTCCCCTACCCTTAGGAATAGAAATACACCTCCATGTGTTCTTATCTGTGTGCAATTTTAGAAATAGCACTAGCTTTAAAAATACTCTTTTGCATCAACCCTGTAGATATTGTTTGATCTTGTGCATTTTCCTTTTAGCTTTATTTTTAAAACCTTTTTTGCTATTATTTTAATGCAATTCTATTTCTCTTATGCCATTGAGCTTCTACTAATTTGCCTTCTACAGTTTGTCTGTCCTCTTCTCTTTCTCCAACTATGCCTTTATTCTCCCTCCCCTCCTTACTTAATCTTCACTTGTGTTATTTTCTGTTTGCATCTATTCTTTGTTATTTTATTTTTTGTTCCTGCCTACCCCTGCCTTCTGCTTCTTCCCAATATTGTGACCTTTGACCTCTCAATAGGATCAATCTCTTGGAGGCAGACTTGTAGAGAGGTAAGTCACGGTTTTATTCATTGCTCTGTGCCCTGTCTGCATGTGTCATGTATGACTTAAGGATTTTCTCAAAATATTTTGTGGCTTTAAAAAAAAAGGATTTTCTATGCGGTGTGTAGGGTATACATAGTATCCCCAATGTTAAGCTAACATACTCGATGCTGTGTTATACAGGCTATATTTAAGACAACTGTTCAGTTTTTAATTTATACAATTCATTCTTTACTCTAGCTGTAACCCTTTGTGTCTAGGGCTTCCGCAGAGTTTTTAGGAAAGCAGAGTCTTTAAAAAAGTCTAATCTTTTGGGAGATACATTTGTGTAGCTTGCATCAAGCAAATTGTTAGATATCATTTACAATAATATTTACCATCGTTTTCCAATTTTTTTTTTAGTCATGGCACCCGTTTCAGAAGTAGTCATGTTTGGTAATCCCTCAATTCCTAATTCAGCTACAAGATTTGTTTTTCATCTCGCTTGCACTTGTCTAGTTAATAAACACTTACCGGTAGTTATACTGACACATTATCTTTATTGGGGTTAAGTCTCTTGCCCGAATGTGCACCATCCTTGGCAGGCATTCAATTCATCACTCTTCTCAGAATTTTGAGAATTGCAGTGTCCGGCTTTGGTAAAATACTAAGCCAACTTTGGTATTAAATTGAAGCTTTTGGTTAGGCAATTTACCCTAAGTTTAAAGCCAATGTTTTCTGAGGCCTTGATTGACATGTACATGTATGTGGTTTTCATTTGAAGTCATTATAGACCATGCACAATTGTACTAGCACATAACCAATGCGACACCAATTGAGCCGTATTTTAGATTTTAGACCATATGACATCACAGTGCTCATCATTTTGCCTTTCACCCTATTGAGGCCGGGGTAATTGAGGTCTTTCTACGGCTCACGGCTCAGGGGCGTTATATGGCCCCCCTGAGCACTTTTTTTAAATCACTCATTTATAGATTTATGGTAATTTATACAAATAAGGTCATCAAATTCATATTTTTACCCATAAATCATATATTCTTCATATTTAAATATTCGTTTGCACTACATATATTCTTTAGACCGTTTTGAATAATAATACAACAACTAAATGCTAAGACAAACGGTCACGTGTCTTTGTAACAATACATGTAGGTCTGACTTTTTGAAAAATTTGTTTTGATGCGCAAGACTCAAAAGAAAATAGTCACCAAGCGTTGGGGCGTCATCCTTGAGCGTTCCCGAACAATCAGAAAAAAATTGCTAAGGGGGTGGGGGCCATGGCCCTGCCCCCTCCCTGGACCGATTAGGGTTAAACCCATCTGCACTAGTTGGCCAGGAGGGATTAGACCTCCCTTCATGGTCACTGACAGGTGGTTATCTCATCAAATCAGCTCTCAATTAACAAAGGAAAAAGGGGATCATGGGGGACCAATGGTCACCGATTAGGCATTGTTTGTATATAGAGGGCGCAAGTAGCTATACGGAGTGCAGAGGGGCTTTAAAGCCTGCTTGCTAAAAGAAAATGGTAAGATGTGATCTGAATATGAGTAAAGACATAACTTAGTCAAGCAAAATGCTATGTAAAAAAATTACTTTTATCAGCGCACTGGATTGAATACGTGACCTGTTTCTAGATTTGTGATTAAGTTGTCATCAATATGCATGAGATAAAAAAACGTAATGTATATATTTTGGCACCTCAATAATCCTGACATCCAATTAATTTTCATCTATTGAGTGTTCAAGTATAATGACTAATAGTGTGTATTAGGATCTACATACATGTACCGGTATATGTTTTTTATGCTTTGTTCTTCAGCTACATATATATTTTTTGTGCTTTGTTCTTCAGCATTGCTCCAGGATTGAAACTTGATAAGACACCATTTAGCATGAAGAAAGCAGAGTGAGTTCTATATTACCTCTTTTTTAATCACATCATTTACATGTCTTCCCCATTTTCCTTTGTTCCCTTTCTCTCTCTCTCTCTCTCTTTCTCTCTCTCTCTCTCTCTTTCTCTCTCTCTCTTTTTCTCTCTCTCTCTTTCTCTTTCTCTCTCTCTCTCTTCTATTTCCCCTGTTTCTTTAATCTATATGTTGCTTTATATCTCTATTTCTATTTTCCCCATGTTGTGTCTTATGTATTTAATTCCTGTATTTGTTTGTCTCCTGCTCCTTTCATTCCTTCTCTTACAGTTTGCTCCATCTATCATTATCATTTCTCTCTCATATTAATTATGTAGACAAATATTTGTTTGTGGTCTCTTTGATTAAATATTCTTTGTTAAGTTATGCTTTATCAGACATATAGGTGTTCCCCACGTTGGAAAGTTGGTTGGAGCTAGCTAGAACTACATAGTGGTAGTGGTTATTTTACCTGACAGCTAAGAACGCAATAAATGCTTGTTAGTAATTAGCAACCAGAAGACCAACGGCTTTAGGTCCTCTCCGATGGACCTGGTAATGAGGATTCATGCCTTACCAAAGGGCACTAGCATCGACTTGGTTTCGAACCCGGGTCACCGGATTATGAGACCACTGCTCTACCAATTGAGCTACCGCATCTCCATATGAAAATTCGTCTCCATTGAAAGTTCTCCATCTTAAAACGTACCAATCACCCCAATAGATTTTGTTTTGTATGTTAGTAGTTTTATGTGGCTAAACTATATTGAAAATATGAGCTTGAAATATTACTTCTATAAAGAGATACTGCTTGTTTAAAGACACTCTCAATTAATATAAAAGCGACTTGTGAGTAGACTACCAAATGCAATTGACGTGCCTGCATAGAATCAAGTTTTTTTTTGGTTCTTTGTTTATTCTTTATTTTTCTTCATACTTGTTATCTGCTGGTCATGAGAATGCAGGGTAAAGTCTTTTTTTTCTTTGTATGTTCTGGCTATACTTGAATTACTTTATGGATGACTGGTACACTTACAAGTTTTTGTTCCAATTTTGTTTGTGACAGTGTATACCTGACAGAGTTTGTTGATCCTAAGCATAAGGAACTGTATGATGAGGCAGCATCACCATTGAATGCTATGAGAATAGATGGGAAACAACTGGACAACAATGACGGTCAGATTGCTTTGCTGGAAAGAAAACTTGACAAGGTTGATACCTTGACCCAGGGAGTAGATGACATAGGTCATGTCAAAAGGTTGGACTATGATCTGTCAGAATTGAAGATTGATGAAAAGGAGCTCTATGAGGAGGGTTATGATAGTGGAGTATTTGGGAGAGCTAGGAGTGAGGAGGAGAGGAAGAAAGCAATACAACTCAGAGAAGAGAGAAAGGAAGCAAAGAATAACGTCAAGATTGAACAGAACGAAGCTCAAAGAGTGAGAGAGGAAGCAGACAAACAAAGAGCTCTCAAACAGGCAAACAAAATCAAGTTCAAGGTAACATTTTTGCTATTTAAAGGTTACATGTATCTTAAGTTGTAATATAGAATGAATTAGCACAGAGTCAAATGGATCTTGCACTGAATGTCTACAGAATAATGATACCTGCCAAACAATTTTGATATGAAATTTATGCTAGCAAAGTAAGATCAAGCTAGTGGTCCTGACTCATGTTCATAACAGAGCATGATTTTGTCTGGTTTTGGGCTAACTAATGATGGACAATTCAGAATTGATTTAGGTCAAGTTACTTTTTAAATGTAATTGTATTCCATTGAATACTAATGCAGAATGAGACACATGTTTTGATGACATTTTTTCTTCTTTCAAGTCTTGAATGAAAATCTAAAAAAATGTATGTGTGCAAAATACAATTTTTTTCTAAATGTATCTCTTTCTTTAATTTGCATGTCTTAAAACTGAATGAGATACATTTTACAACTCTGAAGCATTAACAGAAATAATGAAGGTAAAATTTAAAAAATTGATTAAATATAATGATTTTTATTATTTTTTTTTTTATTAGCAAGTTTTTTGTGGACTGTTTTTGATTTTACTTCCCAGAATGTTTTTATTTTATTAACTCTAATCTAAATATTTTTTAGTAAACTATCAAAATGTAACATAAAAAGTGATAAAATGATAACAGATAAAAGCGTAGTGATGTTTGACATTTCTACTTTAACATGCTAGATGACGGATGTGTATAACTTCATCAGTAGCAGACAAAGAGAGATCTTCAGCCAAAAGTTTAGAGAGCTAGACACAGATGGAAATGGACAAATCACTTTGAAAGAACTCACAAAGAAGATGCATGCCAATGTTTCTAAAAATGATATTCACCATCTACACAAGGTACTACATAGATCTTAGTTACTTTTTTGTTTACTTCTAATTCAATTCAATTCAATTTGAAATGGTTTATTTTAAATAAAACTTTCATTGCCGCTTTTACAAAAATTAATAACACATAATGTAATATCTAACATAACATAACATGATATATTGAATCTGAAAAATAAATCAGCATAAAAACGAGCAATATAGCTGTATGGAAGCACAAATCAGAAAGAAATCAGAATTAACATAAAGTAACCTAGTTCTACTGAAATCATGTGAAAGAAAAAGGACTGAATTAAGCAGTAAACGGTAAACAGATCATCTGAAGCATCTCAGATTAGATTTGGGGGTCACAAGGTCAAAGGTCACAGGACTCATTATGTATACAAAAATAGCTTGTGATCACATTATCATTAGAACCGATGGAAGGATTACCATCAAATAAATAAACTTTTGTCACTAGAGATATTATTCAAGTCCTCTGTACATGTGTCTATACATTTTTTTTGCGTCAGTCATTCCAAGGCCGACATACATCTTAGAGTTTAGTCAAACCCCCTCCCCCCAAAAAATGAGTTCTCAAATTTCAGTTACAATTGGGTTACGTTTAGTACTGACATTCAGTTTCATAGTGGAAATATGAGTTTTATAATCTAGCTATTTTTAGCTAATTTGCATCTTTAATCCAAATTAGGCTACTAGTCCTGTAGAAATTTTTCAGACCTGGAAAAGTTGATAAGTACAAGGTTTTTTGGTTGATTTGTGGTATAGATGGGTATTAAGTAAATTTAGCTTGGTTGCCAGCTTGGCAACCTTGGGAAACTTTTTTAATAGCCATATTAGCATATCATCTAGTTAGCATATGTGCAAGATGTAATAATGTTGCTAATCTTAATCCAGGAAACCTAAAAAACATGGATAATATGACTTTTCCAGGAATTCTGCCACAAGCTTGAGCAACGTCGGGTTTGTACTCTCAATGGTTCTGGCTTTAGTAAACATAGACAGATCATAGTTTGCACTGTTGTATTCAACAATTTACCTGGCCTATGTACGTACCTGTCTCACCACATCATCAATTCCATCATTATCATCTGCTTCAACCATCTCCAGTGTGTTTCCGACAGTCTCTTTAAATCCAATGACTGAAGCCCAACCATCAATGCGTATGATGACCCCGTCATTTTCTAGACATTTCATGAGGTTCAACAACATTGCCTTGCGACCAAGATAACCCCCACTGTACATTGGACATACAATTTGTGAAGCTAAATAGAGTCCCAAATATGCTAATTAGGCTTATTAGTACAACAATTACATATTAAGCCAATTGCATTACTTAAACATAAAAACTGGTGTCACAAATGAATCCCTTGTCATGGAAAACCCTGGAAAAGTAATATTCATGTTTTCAGTCTTCCTGGATTAAAGTGACTGGGTAACATTGTTGAAGGTTGATGACAAAAATTGCTTAATTTTTGTATAATGTTACGTACTATATTCCTTCTACTGTACTAACCCCCTGACAGGCAAAAAATCCTGAAAAAATTCTCAAACCATGAAGATATCAATGATTTTCTTTGAAGGCGTCGATGTGAGGCACCCTCTAACAGTGATTAACAGTAAATTCTCCCAACCATTTTTGAATTTTCCAAACCGTTTTTCCATGAAAAAAAAAAGACATAAAACAGGCTAAAAAATCTGTCAACACTTCAATGTCTGGAATGGAATGCAGAGCCATTTTATTGCTTTGTGAGATTTCCATTCACCTAAAATGTAACTAAATTGTTCTATAGATCTAGATCTAGACCTAGTTGGGAGAATTAAGGAATCGATCAGATCAGTTTTTCCCAATTAGTACCTTGAATAATGGTCCGTTTTCACTCAAATTTTCAGATTATTTTTAATTGTACATCTAGCATTGAAGTCACTACCTTAGAACCACTATCTCTCATCTGAACAATGTTACCCAGTCCCTTTAAGATTAGCAACATTATTACATATTGCACATACAATGTATATGCTAATTAGGCCGCTAATTATATTACATCTACATTGAATATCTTCTCAAGAATGAATGTGTAGTCTTTCAACAGTGATTTACAATGTTGCATTGCATCATTTTTAGGCTTTATAGATACACAATGACAATGAAGTCCATACATTGTACATTGCTTATTATGCTATTTAAGACAATTGCATTACTTAAAAATAAAAATTGGTGTCAGAAATGAATTCCTTGTCATAAAAAAAAAAACCTTGAAAAGTCTTATTATCCATGTTTTCAGGCTTCCTGGATTGAGATTAGCAACATATTGCACATAGATGATTATGCTAATATGGCTATTAAAAAAGTTTCCCAAGGTTGCCAAGCTGGCAACCAAGCTGAATTTACTTCAATACCCATCTAGAACACAAATCAACCAAAAAACCTTGTACTTATCATCTTTTCCAGCTCATGTACATGGTATATGGTATCGTCTACTGGACTATAGATTCATACTTTACATTTGGGTATGTTGTTTAGAGGAATATCAAAGTGCACTGCAGTAGAATAAATTGTACATTGTACAGGTATCTTATATTGACTAAGACATATAGATAGGTCTTTGTTAATAATATAACAATGATTATATCTCAATATATTAATGTTCATGTGTCTGTGATCCTGAATGTCTCTTAGTCATACATGTTGAAGCTGGATGAATGAGTTAACTAGTTTTATCGAAAGCCACATATAATTTGTAATTCTCTGACGTTCATCTTTATGTCAGGTATTTGATCTGAACAAAGATAAAACGATTGACCATCGTGAGTTTGTGACAGTTGCTGCTCTCAATGACAAACTGATTGGTAAGGAGGTAACTTCAGAAGCAGCTCCATTAGAACTTAACTTGAATCGACTTTCTCTACACATCACAGCATACAAGGTGAGTATCTCATATCATCTTCACTCTTCATATTAATCTGTTTGACGTCTATTTTTACAACTTGCATTTCCCCATCAAGAGTATCACAGAGTGTTCATAGTAGGAGATCCTATCCCAAAATAATCAACTCATTTTTCCCATAAGATTTCACCCCTTGGTTTCACTTTCACTGCTTATTAAAGACAACAACAAAATGGTTGTCAGCCTGACCTTATCTGTTAGGTTAAACCCCCTGCTAGAGCCCCCGAAACACACCCCAAAGTTGCCTGATTTCACATCTACCTCAGATGCTTTTATATGTTTCTTATTTTGGGGTCACTAGGTCAAATGTCACAGGGCTCATTATGTATGCACAAATAGCTTGTGATCGCATTATCATGAGAACCAATAGACAGATTACTATCAAACTCAATACATGTATATATGCATCTTGCAGAGCCAATTAACTGATTAGATTTTAGGGTCATCAGGTCAAAGGTCATGGGGCTCATTATGTTTGACTATAAATAGCTTGTGAATGCATTATCATTAAAACCGACAGATGGATTACAATCAAAATTTTAAAAATTGCTTCCGTTTTGGATTGTAAAATTGCTTTATGGCGGAGGCATCATTTTTGACTGGGCGCAGTCAAAATTCCATCCAGCTCACTAGTGCACCTTGAATATTTTGATTTTAGGTGGATTTAGTACCTTATAAATATTAGATATTATTGTTATTATCATTATTATTATGGATAATGTCTTTATCCTATGGCTAATACCCATTTCTGGCAGAAGAAAGAGATACTCATACTTCATACCTCATTTATTATATATATTTTTTTTTTTGGGGGGGGGGGGGGAAA
>BEXV01004411.1:7649-18204 GCA_003118195.1 Hemicentrotus pulcherrimus | reverse complement strand
AGTATAATTTTCTTACAAGAAACATATAGTACAGTAGAGATAGAAGAGCTGTGGAAACAAGATTGGGGAGGGCCAATGTTTTTTAGTCATGGGTCAAACCATAGTAGAGGGGTTCTTATTTTATTTTCTAATCATTTAAATTTTTTGGAGAAAAAAATCAAAGTAGATGAAGATCTTAGTCTTTGTGAATTAGCCCCCAAAAGACCATAGCTATCATTCATCTTGTTGGGTTGAAAATGATCCATTGGACCTGTGGAATTAGTTTTTAATATCTCTTGTTTCCATTTCCCCTTCCTCTGACCAGCGTGAGGCTTAATGAACGCAAGCAGCTCAACATAGACGACAACAAGAAGATGGCCTTTCTTGTAAATCTGAAGACCATAGCTATCGTTCATTATGTGGAGTTAGTTTTGACTATCTCTGGTTTCCATTTTCCCTTCCTCTGACCAGTGTGAGGCTTAACGAACGCAAGCAGCTCAACGTAGATGACAACAAGAAGATGGCCTATCTGGTAGATCTGAAGACCATAGCCATTGTGAACCTGGCCTTGGGTTTCAACGTGGCAAACCTGGCCCATGACTCTAAGGTTGACTGGCTGGAGCTGAATGAGACAGGACACAAGCTGCTCTACAGGGACAAGAAACTTAGGGTAATTAAGCAGGACAACTCCAGAACACTCCTTCACTCAAGTGACCCTGACACTAATCTTGATCCTACGGCCTAACCCTGATCCTACCTCTAATCCTAATCCTAATTCTAACACTAACCCTAATCCTATCCATATCCTTAACTCTTACCCTAACCTTAAAGGCATCGTTCAACCATGTTTAATCTGATATGCATGACTCTACATGTACGTGTTATCAACGTCTGTGATATGGTGTAATATTGAAGCCCTAAAAAACTTGCGCTTCAAAATGATCATGAAGTGCCTCAAAAAAGTAAAATCATTGAGTGACCGGTTTTACCATACTCGTTTTCCCCATTAGACTGTGGTGTAATAAAATACGTTAGGAAAACGGCAAATGGAATTTCGATTTCCAATCATAAATATCTTGATAATCGGACAGGCAATTGGCTTGTAAAAGTCATGGGATTCCTGACTGACCTAAAGGTTTATAATTATGAATGCAGCATGACCTAAATCCAGGATTTTGTTTCAGATCTGAGGCAATGTTACCAAGTCATTTTAACTTTATCTGTATCTTTATCTAAGAGTCTATGTAGAGATTCCAAATGTTATTATTTACATGACCTGATATAAATAAATACGATTCTTTTTTGTTTTCTTGCCTAACATTTGCAGCTTCATCTGTTTGACGTTGATACTCAGTTGAAGACCACTATTTTGAACTACAGCAGCTATGTACAGGTATGTTCATCTGTCCACCCATCAACATTTTGCCTTTTAAATTCCCTCTGCACTAGTTTGGCTAGGAGGGATTAGAGGGATTTGCGTGGTCACTGACAGGTGGTTAACTCATCAACTCAGCTCTCAATTAACATAAGAAAAAGAGGATCATGGGGGACCAATGGGCACCACTTAGGCATTGTTTTCTATATAGAGGGAGCAAGTAGCTACAAGTAATACAGTGGGCATTAAGTACTCATTCATACTACTCTTTTACTTTCTTTGAAATATTGTATAACAAGCTCATTGAGTCTTTGAAAAGGTAGAGAAATGGCATTATTCATAATTGATGGTACGTGACAGGTGTTCCTTCCTTTAAGTAACAGAGGATTGTACTATTTACATTAACTTTTTAGTTGCTTTTCATTTGATAATAACTATTTCAAACATAATTTTTATTTACGTTTTATCTGTATCATTTATATCCTTACAAAGAAAAGAGATGTAATGTTTCTTACTTATTTATGTTATTTTTTTGGTGTAATGTTGCTAGTGGATGCCACAGAGCGATGTTGTAGTTGCTCAGAACAACAGAGATAACATTTGTGTGTGGTACAACATCGATTAGGGACCTCTATTATTACACATGCACATCAATATGATTGCCAATGCGATACAACAGATAAACGTCTAGTGTTTCAAATGTATTTCCTTTGTTTCTTCATGATGTTGCCAGTGGGTGCCTCAGAGTGATGTTGTAGTTGCTCAGAACAGAGGCAACCTTTGTGTGTGGTACAACATTGATCATCCTGAGAGAGTCACCATGTTTCCTATGAAGGTAATATATTTTAACGCAGTCCTAGATTCAATACCAATTTTGGGGTAAAGATGTTTTCGTGGATCAAGGGTTTGAATTCTCAAATTGCTAAATTCATGTAAAGCCACAACCGCTACTAATTATCATAATATAATAGTTCATTAAACTGTTTGATACCATTATAAAGTGAACTATTTTAAAGAAAGTTTGTCTGGGGTGTGCCCAAGTGAAGAATACATTCATGGTTGCGTAATGAATATCATTCAATTGTGTGGAAAATAACATGCAAGAGAGTCAATATTCTTATTGTCTGTACATGAGGTTTGGAAAATGATTTGAAATTGTGTGACTATTTCAGGGCGACATCGTCGATCTCGAGAGGGCGGATGGTAAGACCGATGTGATCGTGAACGAAGGCGTCACCTCTGTTTCTTACACCCTTGACGAGGGGTTGATCGAGTTTGGTACGGCCATCGATGATGGGGATCATGCGAGGTTGGTGTAATTTCTGTGTACCTTTTCTTTTTCTTCTCTTTCTTCTTCTTCTTCTTCCTTTTCTTGTTCTTCTTTGTCTCTACCTTCTCATTCTCCCTCTCATCCTTTTTCTTCTACTTCTTATTTTTGTTTTTCTTCTTTTTTGTCTCTACCTTCTCCTCCTTCTCCCTCTTGTCCTTTTTCTCCTCCTTCTTTGTTTTCTCCTTCCCCTACTCCTTCTCCTTCTCCTCCTCCATCTCCATCTTCTTCTTCTTCTTCTCCTCCTCAAACATCTCTATTTTGTGCTCATTTGATGATTTCCAATGTTATTCTCCCACTCCATTCCTCAGTTTTATTTTGAGCTTTGTTTTAGATTCTCATATTTCCTTCTTTCCATGCACCTTGCTTCTTTCCAGAGCTGTAGCCTTCCTGGAAACCCTTGAGATGACATCAGAAACGGAGGCCATGTGGAAAACTCTGGCCAAGATATCCCTGGGCGCCAAACAGCTCCACATCGCAGAACGTTGCTTTGCTGCCCTCGGGGATGTCGCAAAGGCCAGATACCTCCGCAAGATAAACAAGCTCGCCGGTGAGATCAGCAAAGAAACAGTGAGTAGTATATCTTAAAGGGCTTGTTTAACAATGTTAAATCTAAGATGCACGGCCCTATGTGTTATCAGTGTCTGTAATATGGTGTAATATTGAAGCCCTAAACAAATTGCGCTTCAAAATGATCAAGAAGTGCCTCAAAAAAGTAAAAATCTTTGAGTGACCGGTTTTACCATTCTCTTGTTTCCTAATAGACTGTAATGTTATGAAAACCTTTAGGGAAAAGCAAAATTTCCACCATACATATCTTAATCATCAGACAGCCAATCGGGCACTAGCTAAATCAAGTATTTTGTTTCAGAATCTGAGACAAAGTTACCCAGTCCCTTTAATATCTTTGTAGTCTTTTCACAGTTTTCTTAGTTCTCTTCAGTTTAAAAAAAACACTGACAACAACAACAAAATTGACCAGGAACACACTTTAGAGGGGAGCACTATTAATCGATGTTTAAAGAGGAGTTTGACTGAAACCATTTTTACAAGTCTGTAGATTTTTGGCATGTCTTTTTGTATACCTTTAGCCAGTAGACCAAAAATGTATGTCTACTTCTGCAACTGAAGGGTTTGATATAGCTTTTAAATGTAGGTTGTTATTGGGAAAGGATGTTTTCTTTACAGGTTCTAGCTCCCCTCTGAAGTAATGTTTACAGGTTAAGGATTGGGGAAAAATCTTTATATTTCTTATATATTCTATGTTCTCTTACGTTTGCAGGGAGAAGACGGAATAAATCATTACAGTGTCCGGGCCAAGCTGGCTGCTCTCAATAAAGATTTCTGGGAAGCGGAAACTATCTACCTTGAGCAAGTAAGACCCAAAGACTTCAACAGGAATTAGACATTTATAAAAGTTAGCTTGAGTATAATTAGAAATATTACAAAAAGCAAGGTAGCAAAAGTTTTCATATTTTCACCAAATTTGTTTTGACAGAGAATAAGAAGGTCATTGAGTTTTTAGAGTGGTAGTGTTATACAATTAGAGTTCTTCTGTTTGATTTTTTTTTTGGTCAAAATATGATTGTAAAAAAAACAAATGCAGGCTGCCAAATAATGATAGGTACATTTATATAGCACAGCTACTATGTAAATATACTCTACTGCGCTTGAAACAAAGATAAGGCGCTAAAGCATTGGAAGGAATTTCTTCCTACTGGGTACACATTTACTTCACCTTGGTGGAGTGTTGCAAATGTAGATCAATGTCTTGCCAAAACACATTAGGACGGGACAAGAATAGCGAACCATGAGATCCACAGTCCGGTGACATATAGCTCAGTCGGTAGAGCAGTGGTCTCTTAATCCGGTGATCCGGGTTCAAAACCAAGGCGATGTGCTAGTGCCCTTTGGTAAGGCATTAATCCCCATTACCAGGTCCCTCGGAGAGGACCTTAAACCGTCAGCCTTCTGGTTGCTAAGTTACAAGCATTTTATTCTTTCTTAGCAGTCAGGTAAAATATCCCCCACCACCACCATCTACTACACCATGCCACCTCTACATGTAGACTTTGTTATGATGCTGATTATTTCTTGGTTGATTGTTCTCTTTAGAATGCGATCGACGAAGCCATGGAGATGTACCAGGAGCTCCACAAGTGGGATGAGGCTATCAACGTCGCTCAAGGAAAGGTGAGATTATATTTCTTCTCTTCTTGTCACAACCTGTTGCTATGCCTATCCTGATATTTATCATGGTAAAGGGCAAGTCCACTCCTAAAATAACTTACTTTCAATAGAAGCAGAAACATTAGGCAAACTAATCAAAAAAAGTTTGAGCAAAACCGGTCACCCAAAGATTTTTACTTTTTTTGAGGCACTGCATGCTCATTGTGAAGTGCAACTTTTTAAGGGTTTCTATATCACCATATCACAGACCCTGATAACAGATAGGGCCATGCATCTCGGATTTAACATTGTTAAACGATGCCTTTAATAGCAAGTTTTATGAGGGCCCTGTCCGGATGATGTCAAAGAGGGGGCTACATATTCCTACAGGAGATACCTCATGCTAATTAATTCTGTGCCGCTTTCATGTCAAGGGTCACCCTGAACTGGAGACCTTGCGGCGGAACTACTACCAATGGCTGATGGACACTCGGCAAGATGAGAAGGCTGGCGAGCTCAAGGAGCACGAGGGCGATGTTCATGCCGCCATAAGCCTCTACATGAAGGCCGGGATGCCGTCTCGTGCAGCGCGACTCGTTACAAGCAACGAGGAGTTGATGGATAACCGTGAGCTGGTACAACGCATTGCGACGACGCTCATCAAGGGAGAATTCTATGAAAGGGTTGGTCATATTTCTTACATTTCAAAAGTATTTAGTCATTGTATTTTAGAATGATATGCTAATTTCATTATTATTATTTTGAAATTGAAATATAAAAATCAGTATTCCAGAGTGAAAAGTACATAGTAACGGTGTGATTTCTTTTATTATCGAACTGCACATCCTCAGGCCTGATGTATATTTTGTGTTATATCCCTTCTATGAATATTCATGAGTTTTCTAAATACATGATTGGTCAGTTGGTGGTCACGTGATAAAATATAATTTCACATCAGAAACAAATCTCTGCCAGAGCTCCAAATATTTTCCACAATTTTTTCATGGGCAGAACTGCACATGCTCTATGAAATTTTCAGGTAGATAAGCATTGTGACATCACATCATATTCAGTCAAAAGTAATGCGCAGTAAGCACGTCTCATAAAATGTGTGTTAATATAATTGTGCGCGGGTTAAATTGACAAATTCAAACTGATTGTAAACGTCTCCATTACCCAGCCCAATGTGGGTGACATAAGAATAAAATTAAAAACCATATGCCAGCCAATCATAAAAAAACAAATATACCAAGCATTTAGTTTGTAAGAATAGTGGAAATTATATATCTTCAGAGGGACTGAAAAAGTCTGGAATAGTACTATTTTGCCAGTCCCTCCTCAGATAAATAATTTCCACTATTCTTTCTCACAGCTTTGTATATTTGTATATTATATGCTAGTATAATGCCCTATATGCCCTCAAAATAAAATTTTAAATATTTGTAGTTATACAAAATTTTGAATATATTTTTAATGTTTTTTTTTAGCATGGTTTCTTTGAGCATGCCTGATACCATCTAAGTTTAAATCTGTGCCTTCCATGTCTATGTAGGCTGGAGATCTGTTTGAGAAGACACGGGATGAGCAGAGAGCCCTCGAGTGCTATCGCAGAGGAAGGTCTTACAGAAGGGGTAAGGATTTCATTCCATGTTCATATTGTAAACAAGGCGCGATAGCTCAGTCGGTAGAGCAGTGGTCTTGTAATCCTGTGACCCGGGTTCAAAACCAAGTCGATGCGCTAGTGCCCTTTGGTAGGGCATTAATCCCCATTACCAGGTCCCTTGGAGAGGACCGAAAGCCGTCGGCTGTCTGGTTGCTGACTTACTAGCATTTATGCTTTCTTAGCAGGCAGGTAAAATAACCACCACCACATAAGTAGCTAAATATATAGTCTGGGGTGTTTTACAAAGATCTTAAGTTAAACTTATCTTTAAGTTGGACTTAACAATTATGGAAAGCCGTTAGCATCTTTGAAAATATTTCTAAAATTTATTTCAAAAGGCATAAAATGTCGATTCAAATCATTCATATTTATTATCAAGGAAATTTCATTATCTTGATGTAGAAATCAAAACCAAATTTTTTGTTTGCCAAACGGTTTTCAAAACACTACAGTCGATTTGGGAAAACGAGTATGGTAAAACTTGTCACTGCAGTGCGTGATGAAATATGCATCCTAATGTTTTTTATTTTTTCCATTCTTTCAGCCGTTGAGTTGGCCTGCAGTGCCTTCCCTGCTGATGTGGGGAAGCTCAAAAAATAATGGAGAGGGGATGGGGGAGGGGGGGGTATCACTTTAATAGTACATCTGTAGAAGGAGAATGTAGAGATTATTTGTAAAGAGACAAATACTTTTAGTCAAGAAGGATGTCAAGGAATACTTGTACAATATCGTTTCATGCGGTACCTGATGAAATAGTCGCCCTATTCTCAATATATTTTCTAATTTTCTCAGCTGTTGAGTTGGCACGCCAGGCCTTTCCTAGTGACGTTGTCAAGCTTGAAGAGGAATGGGGAGATCATCTCGTGTCTCAGAAACAGCTAGATGCTGCTATTAATCATTACATCGAGGCAGGGTAAGTACTCATACCCCAGTTGTGGAATCAGGGGAGTGTTTCACAAAGACTAAGATTAAATTTAAGTTGGACTTAACTATGGCAGGCCTTTCATGCCATTAGTTCCTCTAAACATTCCTGGCATTGGTTTCTCAAGGGACGTACTAATCGTGGTCACAAATCTACAGAATTTACATTTTTTGATAATTCATTATTGAAGGAAAAAATATTATCTAAAGATCATAATGGTGAGAGCAAACAGTGGCATGAATGGCCTGCCATAAATAAGTCCAACTTAAAGTCGATCTAAGTCTTTGTGAAACACTCCCCTTAAAGATATTTCGCTGAATGTGCACCAGTCACCAAATCACATTTTTGCTCTTGATGTAAGGGGTTTCATGTAGCTGAACTGCATTCAAAATATTAAAGGTAAATATTACTTCTAGAAAGAAGTATTGCAGTTTAAATACTAAAATCTACTCTCACTAAAACGACCAAATGAATATTAGACCATTTGGGTAGTAGACAGGCTAGGTGAAGACCATGTTGGAATAGACCAATTGGGTAGTAGACGAACTGGTTGTAGACCGAATGGCAATTGACTGCTTTATCTACTTCCATGCACAGTGCATCACACAAGGCAATCAAGGCTGCAGTGGACTCCCACCAATGGGCCAAGGCGGAGCAGATCATCCAACTCCAGGAAGCTGACATCGGTGAACGCTATTACCCCGTCATCGCCAAGCATTACGTGACGATCCACGACTACGAGAACGCCGAGAGGTACTTCATCCAGGCCGGGCAGACCAAGGAGGCGATTGATATGTACACCGCAGCCGGGAAGTGGGAGGAGGCACATAGGGTGAGATGGGGGATGGAAAAGGGATGAGGATGGTGGTGGTGGTGGGGATGATAATGATGACGGTGACAGTGGTGGTGGTGATAAGGGTGGTAGTGGTGATTGTGGTGGTGGTGAGAGGGATGTATAGGGGTGGTGGTGATGACAGTGCTGCTGATGATGATGGTGGTGGTGAAAGGGGTGGAAGTGGTGATGGTGAATGTGGTGGTGATGATGATGATGATGATGATGATGATGTGGTGATGATGATGGTGATGATGATGATGATGGTGATGATGATGATGATGTGGTGGTGATAATGGTGACGATGATGATATTGTTGATGATGATGGTGATGATAATGGGGACGATGATGATGATAACAGTGACGGTGATGTTATGATGATGATATTGATTATGACGATGTCCATGATGATTACATTGATGATGGTAGTGTGATTAGGCTGTGATAATCTTGATATTAATAATAACGAAGTCATTTATTTCATTTTTTCTCACAAAACAACATGACCATTTTCTGCATCACTCAAACTCAATCCCCGTCTATGTTTCTTTATAAACATAGCAAATTCATGATATGATAATTCATTTATAAAAAAATATAACAAATCTTTAACATACATCCATTTTGTTTTCAGCTTGCTATGACCTGCATGAAAGGAGAAGACATTAAAGTTCTTTATGTCAACCAGGCTCAAGAGATGGAGGCTCAGGGCAAGTTTAGAGAAGCTGAGAGGTAAGCTGAAGTCTCCAAACATTGTTTGCCTGATTCTCATTCAAATAAATGCTTCTTATTCTTATTGTTGCGATAAAAGGTCCACTTGTATAGCGCAGCCAGTATATGAATATATTTATATGAATATACCCTACTGCGCTCAATACAAAGTATCATACAATAACCCAGTAGTAGCTGTGTTGGCATGATAAGGAGCTTAAGCAATCATGCAATTTTGTTTCCTACTGGGTACCCTTGGACATCACCTGGGTGGAGAGTGGCAAATGTAGATTTATGTCTTGCCAAGGACATCAGTGCCCTGGCAGGACTCGATCCCTAAACCATGTGATCTACAGTCTGGTGAGTTATGAGTCCAGTTTGACCACATAGAACAACCGGTCATTTACTTATTTGACAGCATGAAATGTTTGTGAATATGGTTCAACTGCAAAGCTCTTTAAGTTTTTTGTTTTTTTACAGCAATGAAGTGATAAGGGTTCTGGGTCCTGATTCATAAAACAAGTTATCAATAACAAGTTACAATAACTCTTATAAGCTACTGAAATTGTGGCATTTGATTGGCTCAGAGCAAATTTGTCTTAGAAATTTAGCATTTGCTATTGGTTACTAAAACAGGGCACCTGATTTTACACTAATGATATGTCTTCCTATGTCCAGGTTGTACTTGACCGTCCGGGAGCCCGATCTAGCCATCACCATGTACAAGAAACAGCGTCAGTTTGACCACATGATACGACTGGTCAAGCAACATCATCCCGATCTGCTACAGGACACCCACCTTCACCTTGCAAAGGTATGGTCTCACAGAAAACCAATGCCGTTCACTAGGGTTTCTATTCAAAGTTGATTAATAGGTAATGGTGCACCATTATATTAATTATGATAAATTCACATGGCAAAGTTAAAGGTAATATGGAGTTGTGTTAATGGTGGAAAATAAATTATAACAGAATCAAAGGAGACTTAAACAAATGATCAAGACTGCTAATAAGTGATGTCTTCCAGACAACAATTTTGTATAGAGAACAAGAGCTTAACTTTCAAACATACAGTTCAAGTATGTGTCACTATTAAATACATATGATCAGATGAACTTTTTTTGTATCTTCTCAACAAGCTTTGTTTTTTTTAATAGCTGAGTGACTAGCAAAGAAGAGGAAACACACTTAATCATCCTGACTGTAATTCCAGCATTAGACCACAAGCTTTGAGTGAACATGATTTTCTGCAAATTTCCCTTTTCCTCCTTTTTCTCCTTCTCTTTTGCTCTTCCATTGCTGACCTGCAAATATTTGTGTACGGTAATCCAATTTTCCTGCATCTTTTGCTCTATTTTCATCCTTTCAATACTCTCTCTCTCTCTAAGTGCCATATCGATTGCCTTTGGCGATCATGCTGTTCCACAACCCTTGGTTCCTAGCCTTCTGTATTAGTACCACTCCCAGTTCTTTCACTCCTCTCTCTTCCAACAATTTGTGCAGACTGTCCATCCAAACTATCCTCCTCCTTCCCACAATTTTTCCTGTCAAAGCAAGATTCTCTAGGCCTTCTCTAC
>BEXV01004410.1:15174-27753 GCA_003118195.1 Hemicentrotus pulcherrimus | reverse complement strand
CCAATTTGTTTGCGCTACATACATGTCTGTAGACAATCTTGCACCCGGAAGTCTTTGGATATGCTCAAAACGTTGTGCTTTCTGTGCCTAGCAGAGCTCTCTCTCACCCGCAGCCGTTTCCATGGCTGGAGCACGCCAGCAAAGCATAGAGAGTCAATGCTAATGCGTATTGACCTTTAGCACTGCACTATGTATCAATAATATTGGCAGCATTTTAATACATGAATAGTCAATGCACTCGTAACACACAGATGCAGACAATACCGATGAGGCTGATCGGCAAGTTTGACAGTGGACTCACAATTTGAATTTTTAAACTATTTTTCTAACATCGAAAAGTATTGTATTTTACTGCTTTTGAGGTGTCATCAATCGTCACTAAAGTACTAATTTTGAGTGAAATCAGTTGAGTTTTGTAAAGTGGTGTTTGAAATGTTTAGAATCAATAGCACAGTTTTTAACAAACAGCCAGGATAGTGATGCACCTATGTGTGGGCTGGAGAGGCCCGCGGCAAATGACAGAATCATGTCCAGCCTTTGACCCATAACTTCGGAGTGCAAATAGGACTACTCTACTAAAATATACTAACGATCGACTAAATCTTCATCAATTGTTCAAATAATGGTCATGATTTAAAAGTCGTTATGTTTCTTATCTGTTTCGTGTCAATTTTCTTATCTTTTTAAAAGTATTTTTCTAGAAACGAAGGCTTAATATACGCTTTCTCACGGTATTCACGGCAAACTGCTGCTGACGGTGGCCGGGGTGCGGGCGCGACCGTATACACTAGGATATTGCAGTCGCACTCAACATTATTGCTCACGAATGCACCTCCATGATACTGCTGTCTGGTAACGGTCTTGGAGGAGTCTTGGAGGAGCTAGGGATCAGACCCACATTTGGATGGATGAACTCATCATCTGGTTCACTCTCCTCTCAATCCCCGCTCGAAGACGTTATACATAACGTCTTCGAGCGGGGATTGAGAGGGCTTCTTGAATATGCCCAGGGCTATATAGGGTAGGTACTAGGTACGACATCAACCTAATCCGAAGAACGGTGTTAAAGGTAGTAATATATAGCGTTATATATCTTGAACATATTGAAAATTTTGATTTATTATATTATTTGAGACTATGTGGTACTTCTTATTAAATTTAGCAATATTCTGACATGCCTGACACGTTTATATTTCATAAAATGCATTGTGCGTGCAAAATTGAAGGTTGTTGTCTTCATTGAATACGAAAAAAGACTAATAACATTAGAAATCGAGAAATATGGGATAAGATATTCACAATTTTTTTTTCCACATAATAAATGCAGTTACATGCTTACTTCACACAACACTATGTGGAATTTTGTTTGCCTTGCTTGGTATTGCACCTTTTTGGATGAATTTCTTGCAATCCCTCTTAATCATTTTACAGGATCGTTTTTGTGAGTGAACCCTTTCGTGGGGACCCCTCTGCATCCCTTCTTCTGAGGTAACACGATACAGTAGGCCCTACTGAGCTCTTTACAATATAATGTTTTGTCAAACATTTTCACTCTCAATTCTCAAAGATATCTATTATAATGAGCTTGATTCCTGCATGTAGTCCTTCCTGTAATCTTACTTGAATTATCAATAGTTGTACGTGTACTATGTGTCAATCGCGTTGCTGGATGTGGCAAGGTGTAAGGTATTTTATTTCACTCTAGAATATATATTTGCTATGTGTAGCATTCTCACTCTTGTGACATCCGGCTTAAAAGGATGTCACACGTAGCAGTCCACTTTGTCGACGTCCAAATCCAAATATAAAAGTCCTTATTTAATACGGCAGTAGTTATAAGTCAGTGAACCTACACGCAACAAGCCTATAGCTTTTAAGTCGGTTCACTTTCATTTCCGCGTATGCTATTTAATGATTTACAGAACATTTCACAAAGTCATACGCCAGAAACAATGGTTAAAAACATTATGGAGAAAGTCAGAGAATCAAAGTGGAGATAGCCTGATAGATAAATAGAACATTTCTTTCTGTCATGTTATTAATTTCTATGATTCTGGATTTTTTAAAAACATGTATTATCGTTTTGTAACATGTATCATGCTTTGTTATTTTTTAATGGAATATGAAATAAAGCAACCAATCAATCAATCAAATCAATCTATGTAAAAACATATATGGGGCTTGGGGGAGACTAGTTTTGTAACCTCTATGATAATACGCTCGTCCGTCCTCGTTCTCTTTGTGTTGATATGAATATCATTGTTGAACATTCTATGTACTATTCAACTGTATTTCTTCCATGCCCCAGAAGGGCCCGTTAAAGAAATAACAAAACCATTGTCATTGTCAACGTCACGCTCGTCTCCCGCGCTATGGGAATTCCCACATTATTTTGTGTGTATCGAAAACAGCTAGGTTTGGTATTGTATGCTGCAATGCTGCATCGGTGTGTATGGCATGGAATTATCATTTCTCAGTTGGTATGGAATATGGAGGAGGAAGCCAACATGTGTTTTTTAAAAAATGCTGATGATAATAAAAGTCACTGTATCTGGGTGTATACCAGAATGAATGGCAAATATAATGCAGTGTTACCCATAAAGTTCGAATAATATTTTCTTACCTCCTTTCATGAAATGCTTGTGACAATTCATACTGTATACCTAAAGTGTAAACCCTCTCGGAACTTTATTTAACAATTTTCCTGAGTCTTTAGTTTAATTAAATCAATTCTGAGACTATATTAACTTTATCTATTAATGATAAATCATATTCCCACAACCATTCAATATAGAGAGGTAACCAAACCCATGATTGCATTGCGACCACCAAACAACCTGGAAGCGACTGGAAAAGATTAATTATGTATCACATAGACATTTACGTTTACTGTGAGATTTGAAAAACTCATGAAGATTATTTTTAAAAATTGGCTCGGTCTTGTTGAAAGGCACTTGCACTTTACAGGAAAATGTGTATATGAGACTATACAAACATGTTGAATGAATTTGTGAATCCAAACATCCATGAAGTAAGCACGCATGACATGACAAAATATATCGAAACTCGCTGCGTCAACAATTCGCCAACAATGAATTGGGATCATTGTTTGTTCTTTTTCAGACGACGTGTATGAATATGTATTTCAAGAAGACTGGGGATTTCCACATGCGTAGGTGTTGTAGTCTACCTCACAGGTTCTTTAAGTACGATCATTTTGTTCATTCTATCCATGTTAGTGAATCAGCATGATTTTCTCTTTTCAGTTATTTTCATAACAGTTTCAAACAATTGTCTTCTCATTACACTGGTTGAGGATTAACGGCTCGATATCAACCACGGTCAATAATTTGTCCCAGCCCAATTCCACACTTCAAATTAACGAAATTAGCTTTATGTTATTTTAATATTGGGCTTGGGTTTTCCCAGTTAGTGGCGTATCTCCGGTGTCACTTTGGGGGGGGGGGCGTGTGCCATGTACGTGCGGCATTATTTTGAAGCGTTTACAAAAAGAGAGAAGCGCAAAAACAAAAACAAAAAGATAGAGAAAGGCGCAATTATCCGCCCGAATATAAAGTGCAATAAACATAAACTGACTAGTAATTCTGTACATTTTTATTTATTTGGATGCTCCTGTGGGTGAATTAAAAGCACTAGACAATTTAGTCCCTAGAACACTTCTGCATTCGAGAAAAAAAAAATGAATTACAAAATGTACCAGTGTTCCCAGTAATATTTTGGTAAATTTCAAATAGCGCCTACAGCCATACAACGGTAGCTGCGACCATGGAAATCTCAGAATATGCAGTTGTGATATTTAATTTCCAAATGGGGATTATCGGGAATAGCCAATCGGTCGATTTTAGTCAAGAAACAGTGTTTTACAGCATCTTGACCATGATAGGGAGCTATAGAACACAATTTTTTTATAATTACAATTTCATAACTTTAGACTCGATTTCAACCGCGACAACGATCACTGATCACTATAGGATCGCATATGCTTTTATTGCTTCAAATATGTTCATTTGAACCAAATTCATGACCCCATACCAAAACTGTGTGATATCTTTAATGTTTATTGCTCGTGAATATCCCTGTTACAGACATGGTACATGTACCAGATGTATTTGGTAATTTTGATATTTAGTGTTGATTTGGCATTGTATTTTATCGTTTATGTCAGGGTGACTAATGGAACGATATTATTTTTCTTTGTGTATTTTTCTTACTATTAAATATTTGCTTGAATTTACTACAATTTTATCAACGGGCATACACAAATTCATCAAATGCTTGCCATTTTTTTCTGTAACACTGAAAGATGTATATATCAATTTATTGACTTAACTATAATTCGCATCACCGTCAGGATTTTCATTTTTCCTCAAATAAAATGTCTTCTTTGGGGCCCAAAGAATATCGTACGTAGGCCTACCCCTCCCTTAACCCTAATGAGGCCGGGTATTTCGAGGGTTTCTGATACCATTATTGGCCCTCCCCAGGCCTCATTAGGGTTAAACGGAACCGGCTGTGACTGTGGCTTACATGCTTAAATCCAATCTCTCCCAATGTATAAGCAAATTAATTGCATTTGTTTTATTTACTAACCCATTAGTTTATTTCATGACTATTTTAATTGTGTCTCTTGATGTATACCATGATATTTATTTATCAATAAATTCATTTATTTCTTTACATTAATTGTTTATGTATATGTACTTTGTTATTGAAGTTTTGCTGAAAATGTCTTGGGAATGAGTTATGGATGGAGTTCACATTCTTAAGCTGGGGCATTGTGATTTATAGTACGTTTATTTATTCACCATCCTGGTATGGAAGGGGGGCTTGGCCCAGGAAGAATGCTAGGGAAAAGGGCGGTAGCGCATCCAGGTTATTTGAATGTATGTGTGTGTGTGTGTGTGTGTGTGGGAGGGGAGAGGTGGACCACCAAAAATTTACCGACCGACATCAATCTTGTTTTGTCTTCGGGAATGTGTTTGTACCACATACATTTTCTATGTAAAAAAAGAACAAATCTTTTGGCGTTCTAAAACTAACAGAGATGGTCAAATCGAGTGGGCCAATTTTTATGGAATAAAATTGTTGTTTGGGGTGAAAATATTTTGTACATTTTTACTTTTGAATATAGTTTTCCATTACTCATGTCGGTACATCACAACCAAATTGTTTGTATTTCATTGTGAATGTAAGGCATCGACAACAAAGAGCGTTCGGTGAAAATAACTGAATAAATTCAAATTGACGGGATAGACATCAACAAAATTAGCATTGAGACAAAATGAAGCGACTTATTGATTTGATTTTCTTTGAGAATCTTTATTGCAAACATTTTGCATCATCACAGAGATTGCAGTTAAAATATTGATAACAAGTTTTATTTCAAATTAAATACACTGTAACCTGTCTTAATGACTACCTCTGTATAAAAGACACCTGATTATAGTGGTCATTCATTTGTCTCCCTCGAGAAAGATTATATAGAACCTGTCTACAGTGGCCACGTTCCGTGTTTCCCTAATTTGGTAGCCTTTACAGACAGGTTTAGGTGTGTGTGTGTGTGTGTGTGTGAGAGAGAGAGAGAGAGAGAAAGAGAGAGAGAGAGAGAGATGAAGAGAGAGAGAGAGGGAGGGGCGACTCCTCAGTCTATGAAGGCTTTTGAACAGCAGGACGATCGAGATAATGAAGAAGAAAAATACATCAAGGAAAGGAAGAGGAAGAATTGATTTAGAGCATTGTCTTGTAACATATTTGAGGATTTCAGTCGAAGTGTAATTCTTACACCTATACTACAAAATTCCATAAGGAAGTTAAATCTTTACTCGAGTTCAACAAAACACTTATAAATTACTAATCCTTTGGCAGTAAGATCGAGTCCTAGAAGAATGGTCTAAATCACAAAATACACTAATACAATCGCTTAGCACTAGAACGTGATTTGAAAAGCTCTTTGCAACTATAATATTACCCTCACAACAATTTGTTTCTGTCATGTGTGTAGTCTTTGTTGAGAGGCCATGTGCATAGAAAATGTTTTGCTTTCGCTATACATTTAGGCTGTCAAATTATAAGAGAATTAGACTAGATCTAACAGGTACAAAACACAAACATTGTCTTGTGCAACACACCACAAAATTTCATCTTTAAAATGTAATCATCTATATTGCATCAAAATGGAATGAATATCGGGAAGAATGTACCAAAATATGATACATAACCACATGTCAAATGCAATGTAATTCACATAGAACGAAAGGCACTGCGTGGTGAAAGAAGATTTGGCAAGGTTTAAAGGTTGATGATTGTAGAGAATGTCGGCACGATCATCTAATTCCTACGAGCCATATTTCAAGTTCGTCTTGTTACTAGATCTACGTCCTGCAGATTGCATTCGCTTTCTTGCTGATCGTTTCACACTCGCTCTGGTTGCCTTTAAAGCAGGATCAAAGAATTCTTTCCCTTCTCTTAACCTGACGAGCTCCTCCCATTCCTTGTTGAGTCTCCATTTACTGAAAGCACTCTCTGCCGCGATCTGTTGTTCGGCCACTTTCCTCTGCTTTTCTTTCTTTTCTTTCAATTCGCTCAGCTTCTTTTTCTTCTCCGTTTCACTCTTATGAGCGATCCACGCCTTAATTAGGAGTTCATTCTCAGCGTCAATGGACGCTTGAAGTCTTCGTGCTTCTTCCTGCTGTCTTCGCTTCTCCAATACCACCTTTTTCTTGTTCCGTATCTCTTCATCTTTCTGTTTCTTCCAATCCTCATAAGATTGTCCAGTTATCTTTGGTCGTTTCTCCTCTTGTCTTTTAATCTCCTCATCTGCTCTACCAAATGCTTCATCCAACATCTTTTGGACATTGTTCAAGAGTTTCCTGTCCTTCGCACCCTGTACCTTCCCTCCCAACCAATTATCAAAGGCTTCATTATTCGCTTCCGGTCTCACGCAGACCGACGCTTAACTCTAAGGATGCCTGAATATCTTTGATCTTTCTCATGTTCAATATTTCGTCCCGACCATATCGGTTATTAGGGTATCGGGGGTTGTACCGCGGGCTTCGAAGTCTTGCTGACGATGCTCGTGGTTTGTTGCGAGGAGGGGTGATAGTTTTATTGCACTTTATTCCATTGGTGATGAGGGATAGCTGCTCACTGTCTCCACCGCTAAGACCTGATGCAGAGTCTGGCCCATTGTCAGTGCTGCAAATTATAGGACATAAAAATGTTGGCAGTGGTACATTCAAAATGTAAAGTGAAATTTACGAAAAAGCAATGTCTATACTCAAAATACACATCACACAATGTAAAGCTTTGTTGTATTAAAGGCCGGCTTTCCTAGTTCAGCCAGAAGGGATTACCACACAGCTAGGTCACTGACAGGTGGCTATCCCATTAACTCAGCTCCCAATTAACATAAGAAAAAGAGAATCACGGGAGGAGACCAACAGGCACCGATTGGGGAAGTTTTCTATATAGAGGGAGCAAGTAGCTACAAATAGTGCAGTGTGGCTCTACGAAGATCTACTTTATGAGGACTTGTAAAGCTGTCGTGAAACCAATTTTGTTCAAGAGCTAGATTTAACAGGCATTATATTGGCCTATTGTCTGTATGATAAATAAAGCGGGCATTAATATTTAAAGTTCCTCCTGCTCAGTGGTTCCCCAGTGATACACATATCACTTTGAAGTAGAGGGTCATTTTAAAGATCTCGACAGTATTGTTTAGTTTCATCGTATTACCTTTGATGTGTCGATCCTGAGTCCAATACTAGAGACGACATGTTCACTGATCTCCTGGGTGGAGCCGAACGTGCTCTTGGCCTCTCAGACGGGGCTGTATTCGCGGCTTTCGTTGGGTCTTCGAAGCGGACTTTCCGCGTTTCCTGTTGCCATGCCGTCGTCCTTGATGGAAGAACATGTGGCGGTCGTATGGCCGATGGCATCGCCGGTGGCCGAGGCGAAGGTGTTAACGATTGCATGGTGACTATGGAAAGCGTGTCGTCCGGACTCGATGTTGGCATGGTATCGAGCATCTGTTAAGACGATCATGCATAATGAAGTGTGGAATATTGTAATGACAATCTGTAACCTTACACTCACTGACATGAATGAGAATTTTAAAGATTCTGCAAGTTCAGAATTAGTTTTTCTAGTCGTAAAAATATTTGCAAATAAAACATCGACCCTACAAGTATTCAGTTTCACACCTTTAAAGACACCCAGAAACTTACTGGAATATTATGATGATTTTCTGTAACTAGTATGAACTTATAGCCGGGAGTAGATTTGCAGCCATTTGTAAAAAGTATACATCAATTTCTGCAAACAAAGCAAAGATCATAAGCCTACAGTACTCCCGTCAAGACCTTAAATACTACTCGAATTGATCTTCTATCAGTTGTATGGATCCATGTTTAGGACGCATACCACATTATCTTCATCCTTGTCACCAGCATGATAGGACTCCTGGTCATCGAAGGTCGGCAGATCTTCTTCTTTGGCGGGCTCCGAGTCATCACTACTCTCACTGCTCTGGCTAAATCCGTCAAGGTCGGCTTGGGTCAACCTCCGAACAGAAAACTTGTTGAGGGCTTTTTTCGTCTCCATCGCTCCACCCAGTGACTTCACCATCAACTCCGGACCTTTATTGAATAAAAGTGGTCAAAGAGATTCACGAGGGGTCTAGTAAGGAGATGGTCTAGAGTTGGTCTACTGGGGGTGTTTCACAAAGATCCTAGGTCGAACTTGACTCTAAATTGGACTTAAATATCGTGGAAAGCCATTTTGTAGCCTTAAAAAAGAATATATTGAAAAGCGAAAAATCAAGTATTTTAACCGTTTTATAACTTCAACATCAAGAACATAAAATTTCCTTGATAATAGAAAAAAATTGTTAAGTCCAACTTAGAGATAAGTTCAACTAAGAATCTTTGTGAAACACCCCACGTGTGGTTAGCTCTCTGTCTTGGCCTACAACTGACCGTGACGGGCCCGTTTCGAATCAGAGTCACTTTTTTGCAGATAATATATTATAGTGATTTTGATAATTATGATCGGTTCGCTAATGTAAATGATCATTATTTTTGCTACACATCAGTCTTCTTTTATTTAAGCCTAATGAAGAAACTATAAGTGTAATGTCGAGGTCTTTTTCGTCATCAATGCTTTTATAATTGTATATCATCATTCTCTCAAATTATTGTCACAATTTCAACGCAACAAGGAATCTCTTGCGAAAGGAAAACCCATGATTTGTTTCTGCAGACCTACCTGGTGCCGGAGATAGTGATAACTCCTACAAGGCTAGTGTCGGCATGATGCTCCTCGCTAGACGAGAGACGGGAAACCTCGGCGATCGAGACCATGACGACGAGGATGAGGTGGTGGTTGATGACGGACTGCCTTTATTTGTCGGTAAGGTTTGCAGCCAATCATCGTGCTTACTTAGACGTCTAGTTTGACGGGATCGAGCCCGCTCGTACAGGACCATTCGTCGTTAAGCTTCCTGCTGGCCGCAACTGAAGGCTAATTGAGTCGGAGTCTTGTTATTCGCATCCTTAAAAGATGCGAAATTGGAAAGATATAAGAGGCTCTTTAAAAATGTTAAACAGTGATCATGTGTATTTGCATTTTTTAGCGCATTTAACATTCCGGCATGGTTTGCATGGTTTCAAAATACCACTTGAACATAAAGAAACATCTCGCCGATTACAAAACAATATTACTAAGATTGCCAGACCCACTCAACCATTAAGCCATTAAAATCACTTCATATTCTAATATTCATGCGGCATCAATCACTAAAAAATGAAGAAAAAAATTATATAACTATATACTCTGAATAAACGTCACAGTATACCTTTTCCACAAACTTTCTTTTTTGTTTCAGGAAATTATTATTTTCCTGTCGCGTGTGTGAATTTTAGAAGAAGCCGATATGAAAATCACAAAAATCTTTAAAAATAGAATGTTGTTCCTAACTCCCTAATATGATATTCTCGTAAGTTGTTTCGGGTGACATATCCTTTGAGGTCATTCCCCACATGGGAATTACCAAGCTGACCAAAGATTCACATGACTGTCAAGACAGAAGGAAGACTATTCGCTTGTGTCTTCTATACTGTTCTTGGACTGATGAAGGCATATCATTTACCTTGAGGGTAGTGTTAGCTCCGTGTTGTAAGAGGGTATCTATACACCCACCATTCCCCAAAGCACATGCGATGTGAAGAGCCGTGCGACCTGAAGGTGTCACCGAGTCCGGATGAGCACCATCGGTCAGCATCCTGTAAATCAACATGGTAATGGTGTTTAAGATAAAGACCAGTTATGGTCATGCGATTGTATTGTGAAAGAAACGTTGTGGAATCGATCAGAAAAGGTTGATCACCTAGCATATAAGTATTGGTGTGTACTGCAAGGTTCTGGAATCATCAAAATGATAAGCAATTTGGCCCAGTCTTGGTAAAGTTACATTCACTGTACACAGAAAGATGTGGGACTACGCGACACGTGCGCGATATCTATCAGTTCCAAATAGATTTAATAATTTACCAAATATATCAATTAGTAGGCAAAATCTCGGCAAAATTTGTATCATGATGTATTAATCAAAATATATTCTTTCACATGATTGATAATCATTTCATTTTTTGACAGGGGGCTTCCATTTCATTTTTTGAGAGGGGGCGTTTCCCAAACTGGTCTTTACCTTTAAACAACCACTAAAGAGTAGTAACTTTCTAAAAAGTCTCTAAGAGCTGTAATCAAATTTTTTATTTTTAGCCTTTAAAGGTAAAGACCAGTTATGGTCATGCGATTGCATTGTGAAAGAAACGCTGTGGAATCGATCAGAAAATTGATCAGTTTCCAATACTGGCCTTCACCTTTAATTGTAGGCGAATTTAAAATTAAGAACCCCTCTTTTGTCCTTTTGGGGAATTCTCCAACAAACTTGCCAGCAACTTGCCCAGAAATCCATCCCCTATCAATTTAAAATGGTCTGGATACATGGGAGAGCAATTGTAAGTTGAAGGATCTATGATCCACAGCTGGTTTGGATATTACGGATGTCCAAAGTGAGTGAAATAAGAAGACTGTCTATATTATCCAGCTTGCTTGCATAAGGGTATACCTACTTATCAATTAGGTAATGATACCCTCGATGTGCAGCAATAAACATGACCACCATTCGTCTTCTTTGGACATCGTCTTCGTTCCAATGTCTCTTGATGTCGTTGACGATCACCTGAGTGTTTCCCGATACAGCACCAGACACCAGCTCTTCAAATCCATATTCGAGAATGACACTGAAACGATCCCCTACAAAGATATATATAGCAACGTGAATAAAACCACTATTAGTGTAAGTCTTTGCTCTAATTTCATTTGCCTTCAAAAGAATAAAATGCAGCCCCAGACGTAAATAATCATATCTAATTGATACATGTCTGTAAAAACCCAAATATACACACACATGGAATTGAGAAATGAATTTCTCTTTTGATAGCCAGAAATTTGATTAACTTGTAATTCTGTCACTCCAATTAAGGCCTACAACTTTGTGAAACAAATTCAAACCCTCCCTTCCCTGTTTTTCCAAGTGATGCCCTAACTTGCTCTTTACATAATGTTGGTTCTAAAGACCATCAAAGTAGAATATAACGTGCATGTACATATAATAAGACGGTATCATACACAAATTTAACGACGGACAAAATATTATTTGAGCAAAAAAAAGAAGACAACGAAAATGGAAGGATCCTATTATAGTATATATTTTACCAAGACGAGCAAAAGAGTGTCTGGAGGGAGATGAGAACAATCCGGCTCAGTGATAGACCTGATTTTGTCCAAACTGATCCTCTTTACCGAAATAGTTGACCGGCTCTCTGATCTCAATTCTCAAATCTCCCTATTACCAATACGCTAGCTACCAATCATGAGCGACGCCCCTTTATTTCTTTACTTCTAGTATTTACGCTATTCAAAGACCTATTTAAAAACTGAAATATATATCATAATCATATTCATACCTGGTATCAATCTCATCTCCCTGAGAGTCAGATTATCGGCAAGAGAAGCATGGCGTTTGTATCCCAGCGTAAGGAGGTCGCACAGAAGGCCGACCGAGAATTCGATGGCGGACTTGAGCTGGTGGATGGCCATGTCATGGTGAACGCTGGGCAGCTGCACTATCAGGTCAAACGTGTCGATAAACCTGCCGCTGGCATCCCGGACGCCGACCTTCTTCATGGTGGGCACTAGGTGCGGGATGTGGACACTCTGCAAGATGAAGAGAATATAATATGTTACTATGGCTAAGTGGTAGGTGGAGGTCCTGGGTTTGAAACCAAGTCGCTGCGCTATAGCTTGCCTTATCTTCATAACCAAGGCCCTCATCAGCGGCTTTCATCGAACAGATGCGGTGCGGTGCGGCGCGGTGGTGAGCTCAACGCATCCATTCGATAAAAGAGGGGGGGGGGGCTTTTCTCGAAAGGTTGTGTTGAGAGCGGAGTGTTGTTTTAACACATCCTTTCGATAAAAGCGGGGGGGGGGGGGGGG
>BEXV01004410.1:0-14619 GCA_003118195.1 Hemicentrotus pulcherrimus | reverse complement strand
CCCCCCCCCCCCCCCGCCAACAAATAAATAGGACAGAGAGAGAGAGAGAGATGGGAAAGGGAAAGAAAATACAAAAGGATAGGAAGAAGAAGTAGAAGGAAAGAGGGAAAAGGGGGAAGGGCGAAAGAATCTTACCTACCACCCCCCCCCCTTCCCGCCAAAAAAATGAATAAGAGAGAGAAGGGAAAGGGAAAGAAAATCTAAAAGAAAAGAAAGAAGAGGAAAAAGAATAAGAAGAAAAGAGGGAAACGGGCGAAGGGCGAAGGGCTCTTGCCTTGCCTCGTCAACCCAACAACTCACACGCAATCGATCAGCAAGGTCTATATATAGAATAGGTGCACCAGTCGACAAAGTGGGTCAGCGCAGCGGAAATTCGTCAAAGAAGAGCAGTGGTAAAGCTCAGAGAAAGTGATACAACGATCAGTTGTAACAGGTGTGTAGTATAAGTTATCATTGATTAGTCTTGCAAATACACTACTGAAGTACTTCGACGAAGGTACAACAACAGTTGACATCTTTATTGACTTTCTAAAGGCATTTGATACTAGTATAAACCACAGCATTCTCCTCAAAAAAATGTCACACTATGCAATACGTGGGTTATAGCCTTCTAATGGTTTGAAGATTGTTTGTGTAAACGATCACAGTTTATACAATATAAAGACAAAATGTCTTTGAAATTGAATATAACATGTGGTGTCCCTCAAGGCTCCGTTCTTGGACCAACATTATTTTTACTATATATAAATGACTTACCTAACTCCACAAACTTTTTCAATTTCAGATTTGCTGATGACTCGAATCTATTTCATACTTTTAATACTAGACAAAAAGAAATTGATTTAGAAATTGTAAGTGAAAATTTAATGAAGGTGCAGGAATGGTGTAATGCAAATGAAGTCACAATTAACCTACATAAAACAAGCTATATGATTATGAAATCCAAAGGTAGATCAATAGACAAAAAAGTATCTGTGATAATATCAAGATCAGATATTGAAGAGGTAACCGTTGCATCATTTGTAGGAATTGAAATTGATTGTCACCTTTCATAGAAAGAACATAATCAGACAATTATAAACAAATGCAAAGTAGGCATTCTGTTTAAACTAAGACATTTTGTTCCCAAGAATATACTCGTTTTATTATATAAGGCTTTTATACAGCCTCACCTCTCTTATGGAGTTGAAGTATGGGGGAGCACATACAAAATTAAACTAAATTGTATATATTTAAGTAAAAAATGGCAATGAGAGCACCTTCGGTCCACTTAGAACAGACTCCAAACCTCTTTTTCAAAGTCTAGAAATATTAAATATTGTTAAACTTAATGAACTTCTTGTATCAACATTTATGTATGATAAAAAAGGTGTATTACCACACTCTTTATTCGATTATTGTCAGATGATACAGCACAGATTTGCAACAATGAGAAAAGAAAGTGGCTAACTCTATCAACCAAAATGGAATACAACGCAAGGACAATTTTGTACTTCCTTTGCAGAAACAAAGCTGTGGAATGATCTCCCAGATGAAATTAGATTAAAACATCGAGGTTATCTTTTCGGAGACATCTTTCCACCTACCTCATATGTTAATGACATGGGCCAACCCCACCCCTTTTGTGTTCCCTTCTATTTTAGTTGTCTTCCTTTTATACACTTGCTTGTTAACGATTATAGGCTGCCCTTATGCTTTTACAAGATTTGTGCATGTACGCACAACTGTATGATTTTATTTTTATCAATACATCCTTTTGATTTTATGAACATAGTGATGATTGTATTTGTTTAAAGATATCTTATCTTTCTTTACAATGCTTTAGCACTTAAACTTTGTAATTTTTGTCTTTCTTTTCTTTTCTTTTAGAAATTTAAAAAAGTTACATGATACTGTAATATTACTTTTGTATATATATATATGTAAATACAAAACGAACAAGTCTTACATTCATACATTAACAAATTAAAAAAAACAATCTTGCCAAAAAATAGAACCAGGCTCGACTAGCACTTGTGCTAACTTCTAGTTCCCATTAACAACTTCACCTAAACACAGTAATATACATATTTACGTATATCGTTTTAAAACCATTACTGTTCAACCATCATTACTCTTCTGTTATGTATATACGTGTATCAGTAATATTATTTGCGTTGTATGATTGTCCATATTATTGTGATGTGTTGTTAATAAATTCAATTCATTTCAATTCAACACTTACCGCACACTCTCTTTCTTCCACACCCCTCCGCATCTTATTTTAGTCTACCGTCGCCTGCCGCCGGTATTTTCTACATTACAAATCACATGTGCATTACGTTTTCCATCTGTTGAAAACAACCCCTATATTCACTTGATTGACACTTCTAAACTATTAAGGTCTTAAAATACGTTATTTTCCTTTTTATCGTTTCCGTACATGTACAACCGTATATTCATCATGTGTTCCTATTAGTCAGGTGGCTTAGTGAAATTATCGTTACCGAACGGATAAAAGCGTCAGTTTTGGAACAGGGCTTCCTTAGGACCTACTAAATGATATTAGGGTAGGAGCCCCCGGCAAAAAAGTCAAATATGGGTGTGGTGGGCGGGGGCGTCGTCCCGGAGCCCCCAAATAAGAAATAAGGTGAAATAACAATAATTTGTTGTTGTAAAAATGTAATTTTTGGTACAGGGCTTCCTAAGGACGTACATAACAATATCAGGATAGAAGCTCCTGGCAAAAATTTCATGTAAGGGCGTGATGGGCGGGGGCGTCGTTCCAGAGCTCCCAAATAAGAAGTAAGGTAAAATAACATTGATATGTTGTTGTACAGATGCAATTTTTGGTAAAGGGCTTCCTTAGGACCGTCTGAACATTGTGAGGGTCGGAGCTCCACCAAAATATTTAAAAAGATGAGATTTGGGGCGGGGGCGTCGTCCCGAAGCCCCCAAATAAGAAATAAAGTAAAATAACATTGATTTGTTGTTGTAAAAATGCGATTTCGGGTACAGGGATTCCTTATGACCTTGTGAACTATGTCAGGGTAGGAGCCCCTAGCATTATATTCATAAATGTGAGAATGGGGGTGGGGCGTCGTGCCAGAGCCCCCATATTATATATAATGTAAGATCACATGGGTATGTGTTTATACGACCGTCTGTTTTGGGTTAAGGGCTCTCTTAGGTTAGGACCTACTGAACGACATTAAGGAAGGACACCCTAAAAAACATTCACGTAAGAGTGAAGGGGCAGGGGCGTTGTTCCGGAGCCCCCACATCATATACAGTGCATAATCCCATTGATTTGTTTTACCTGAGAACTGAATACTACCGAAAAGAAATTCATTTAAAATTACATGGATTTGGTGAGCGATATTAGTGTTGGAGCCTCCAACAATATATTCATATAATGTGTGATCATGGGGCGGGGCGTTGTACTGGAGGCTTCTTGTCTCATTGATGGAGTTTGATGGACTTGATTTGCCTTACAAGACTATAGTCAGCCTTTCAAAAACCTGGAAAGGCTCAGAGTCAACGGTAATCTTCTAAAAGGGATGCTTGGCTAGATAAGCAAAATGTCTCTGTGGCCTCATCGTACACTTTTCAAGCCTGCCAGACTAACTTCTTTCCCTTGCCATGAAATGCTGATGTCGTGTCGCAACCCAAATATGAGTGTAACACTGGAAGTGCTTGTGACATTGGCTCTCCCAAACTCACACAGACGGCATTGATGTGGAAGTATCTGTATTTCTTCCCCATTTATTAGATGTCAGTTAATGGTTGAGTCTTGAGGAGATCTTAGAATTTGCCGACACGGATGACTACAACATCAAGACACTTTCCTATGGATGCCAGTTCCTCTCTTGTCATAGGTAGACTCTGACTTTCTAACTGTCGGGAATGTATTAAGTGTCCCACACAAGATATAATCTCTTGGTAGTCTGCAGTTGCTTATCGAGGTATGGAACGAAGACTTCGTTGGCGTACCCATCAAAGTACTGATGCAGATAACATGCAGACAGTGGACGATGACAGCTCCATCAAAGACTTTACAGCAATATACTGATGGTGGCTCTGGTTGGTCAGGCTGCTCAAGGCAATGCAGCAGATCAGACTTCGTAGCTGGTAAATGAAGATCAGTACCGAAGTCTGAGAGAGAAGAGCGATGTAGAGTTGTCCAAATAGTGCTACATTGTTATGAAGCACTTTCATCTTCTTGTCTTTCTTCTAAACTATCTTGCAGTGTGAATTTTTTAAGAGAGCCAGTGGATTTCTCTTCATTGGATCGTGGATTGAGTGGGTGCGCTCATCAAGCACTGTCTTGGAAACTCTTGGTACTCTTTCCTTCTAGTCTCCTCCAGAGTGTGGACTGTGGTAGCAACGGCTCTGTCTGTGCATTTGCAGTTGTCAAGCGTTACAAGATCATTAAACTCATCCTAAAAGCTTGTAGAAAGGGCACAGATTGTTTTCTGCGATGAGAGACCTTGCTCATGGTGCTGGAAGATCTTAGGATTCTCCATATCATATTCCGTGAAGTATTCTTCCTCAAACTCTTTCAGCATTCTAGCCATTTCTGGTCCAGAGAGCAGCAGGGTTTTCCAGGAGTCCAATAGCGCCACCTGCACCTTTCACAATCTTGTTCTCTTGCTCATGGGCCTTTTCAAAAGGAATCAAAGAAAGCTTGTTTGATGTTTTGGGAAAAAAAGACAGTGTGAGTGTTGATCAAACTCCTTCTAGACAGTGGCTGGTAAAGACTTTATATCTCAAATGTGGACAGGCGTCCACCTGGAATAGTTCACATGGTCCAAGGCGAAGGACCTTCACATGCAGTGGGAAGTTTCTCTCTCTGTGAGCTATGATAAAAATGAATATGAGGGCTTCATATTTCATGAGAGCTTCCACTTCATTTTTTGAAATTGGGGCGTTTCCAATACTGGTCTTTACCTTTAAAATGTAAAAATACAGTGGCATTGCCATATGACATGTAAATCAGTTTGCGAGGCTACACCCCGTACCTCAATTTATTGTATGACCGTGTTCTGTTGTGATTTAGGATAGGACTATTTACTGGAAATTCGCAACAGTCTACCCCCAGAGTATGCAAACTATTCAGGTAAAACAAATTAACGTGATTATGTGGGGCTCTGGTACAACGCCCCTGCTCCCTTCACACTTATGTAAATTGTTTTCCAGGGGCTCCTTCCTTAACATCGTTCAGTAGGTCCTAAGAGAGCCCTGTACCAAATACAGGCGGTCGTTTAACCACAAACTAATGTGATATTACATTATATATAACATGGGGCCTCTGGCACGACGCCCACCCCCATTCACACATATATTAATATAATGCCGAGGGCTCCTACCCTCACTTCGTTCAGAAGGTCATAAGGAATCTCTGTACCCAAAATTGCATTTTTAAAACAACAAATAAATGTTATTTTACTTTATTTCTTATTTGGGGGCTTTGGGACGACGCCCCCACCCCAAATCACACCTTTATAAATATTTTTGTGGGGCTCCAACCCTCACAATGTTCAGATGGTCCTAAGGAAACCCTGTACCAAAAATTGCATTCGTACAACAACAAATCAATGTAAATCTACCTTATTTCTTATTTGGGGGCTTTGGAACGATGCCCCTGCCCCAACGCCCTTAAATGCATTTTTGCAGAGGGCTTTTATCCTAATATTGTTCTGTACGTCCTAATGAAGCCCTGTACCAAAAATTGCGTTTGTACAACAACAAATTAATGTTATTTCACCTTATTTCTTATTTGAGGGCTGTGGAACGATGCCCCCGCCTACCACATCCCTATTTGAATTTTTTGTCGGGGGCTCCTACCCTAATATCGTTCAGTAGGTCCTAAGGATGCCCTGTACAAAAAAAATGGCGCTTTTATCCGGTCGGTAACGATAATCGATAAATTTGACGCTAAGCCACCTGACTATATACCCTTCATAATAACAACGTCCAGGGCCAAATGTTTCAAATATCATTAGCATTGTGCGTTTGTCTAGGTATCTTTCATATGAGCAATGGAATACAACTGATTAATGCAAATAAACACTAAGGACACCCCTATAAAAAAAAATTAAAAACATAATCTGTGCCGCAGAAAAAATGAGGCGACCGAGCAGCAGCAAACCGGATAAACAGCTTCAACGTGGAGGGCGATATTCTATTTATGAAATATTATACTTTGATCAAGTCTGCCGAATATACATACAAGAATGAGAATGAGAGATTCACACGTTGTAAGTTTCTGTGTTCTTTATTAAATAAATTATAAATATTAAAGAATTTATTCTAAACTTAAAGAGAAAGTAAATTTCTGGGAAAAGGTGAAAATAATTTGTGGGCGTTATCATTGCAGTTATGCAAGAGTGGAAGAACATCAGATAAGAAATGTTCCCTGAAAAGCATGGCTCTTCAAATGCCTTAATGTTCTAAATATGGCATGTAACATCATTAAAATCGGGACGGATTTTTATGCCAAATGTTCGTGTAGTCCCATATATCTTTTTGTGTACAGTGCTTGTTGCATTTTGCCCCGACCCCTGAGATAAACAAAAATCTCTATGTGGGCATGCCTTGACCCATAATGCATTGCCCTACGGAAGAATAATTGTTTATGTTGGGGACCGGGGGAAAATGCAATGAAATATTGAAAATATATTGTATTTTCTTAGTTTTTTTTTTGTATTTGTGGGGGCGGCGACGTACCCTAGCCCCCGTACAGCCATGATTCAGTGGCTAAGCAATGGCCCCGTTACTGTGACCCCCGGGATCAACACCGTTTCGATACGCTTTATTAGTGCCCTTTTATGAGGCATTATTCCTCATTACTATCAGTTATGACTTAGTAGGTCCCCTAGTAGATTAGCGAAGTAGCATACACATACTTTAGCAGCCACGCAAAACAAACACTCACAAATTATTATTCAGTAAAATCTGAGAATGTATACTATTATCTAGATCTAGTAGGAATAGTAGAAGCGTGACAATGACAATGAAAATGAAAATGACAATGACATTTTTTGACAATGATCTTTTAATTCTTTAACGGCCCCTTCTGGGGCATGGAAGAAATACAGTTGAAAAGTACAAATATAATGTTCATCAATGATATTTATATGATTTTTTTTTTTTTAACAAAAAAAATCTTTAAAAACAATGTAATCTTTGGTAACGAACAACAAACACATGAAGGCAAGCTTTAGGATATACTTTAAAAAATACATGGTAATCTACATCTCAACTGGCAGTACACTGCTATGTACACTGTGATACTTAAAATGACCTCAACCTAATATTCCAAAACTCTTAAAGGTAAAATCCAGTTTTGGAAACGCCTCAATTTCAAAAAAAGAAATGGAAGCTCTCATTACCAATCATGTGAAAGAATATGTTTTGACTAATACATGATGATAACAAATTTGCCGGAAAACCGCCTACTAATTCATATATTTGGCAAATTTGTTTCTCTCATGGTCTGTGAGAGATATAGGGTAGTCCCATATACATCTTTCTGTGTATAGTGCTTGAAACTTTACGCAGAATGGGCCAAATTTCTTATCATTTTGATGATTCCAGAACCTTGCAGATGCTCGATGCTAGATGATCAACCTTTTCTGATCGATTCCGCAACGTTTCTTTCACAATGCAATTGCATGACCATAACTGGTCTTTGCCTTTAAGTATTAAAAAGGACAAAACATATTATCCAAACTTAAACATAATGATTTTACAAAATTTGTAAAGGTTCTTTAACTGCTTAACAGAATTTGCCTTGAATAACTGATGACATTTGATAACGTTAGGTGTACTGTAATAATATTTCTTAACATACTGCTTATGAAAGTCATTGAAAGCTGGGCACACCAGACATAATGAAATTCATAACCCTATACCTTAATAGTACATAGGGAACATAACTCAAGAGGTTGATCAGATAAATAACCACATTTGGTAACTGGCAGCTTATTATTACCATTACGAAACTTACAAAGGGAGATATCCTATCACCTACGACCAATTTCAACAAAAAGATCTCCAAACCACCTTTCTGTTTAAAAAGCCTGTAATTAAAGCATAAACGATTTCTATAAACTTCATTATTCCAATTTTGCAAATCAATATCAATAAAATCTAAGGTCCAAAGATGACTTAACCCAACCTGGGTTCAAGGGGGTATGCTCAACCCACAAGTTTGACATTCCACTCTTGTCTACGATACTTTTAACTTTCACAATCCACCTTGATTCGAAATCACCACTTTCATGTAGCTTACGTAACAGACTACAAATAATGTATGAAAGGTTTACATTTTTTACCCTGACTAGCCCCCGCCCAAATATTGATCATACATTTCTCCACGTTATACTAGCTAAAGCAAATCTACCAACTTCGCCATAAACCATACAGTTGGCAGTGCCTGGATTAACTTTAAGCAAGCTTTTAAGGAATAATTTCTATAAAATACTTCAATACAGTCTAACTTCTGAAAACCATACTTCACTACCATATAATAAATTGCAGGACAACTATCTGATCAAAAAGTGAACATGGAATATCAAGAGGTAAGCACAACTTCCATGCCTTGCAAGTTAAATTCAACATGGCTCTCCTGGCTTGACTAACCTGTTTGTTTATAGCCTTATTGAAAGAACCATTATAATTGAAAGTGGTTCCAAGATAAGTATAACCATTAACAATATCAACTGTACTAGCACCAACATTAAAATCAGGGTATTTAAGAACTTTCCCTCGAGAAAAATATATTATTATTTTAGTTTTACTAGTATAAACAGACTATTTCCGGAGCTCACAATACTGATGTACGGTTGATATGGCAGCTTACTTGTAGCTCGTAAGCCGACTCAGCCAAAACTATCGTGTCGTCAGCATAAAGTAACACATGAAGTCGTAGAAAAACTTCAATATCGTCATTATTCTGAGATTTTTACCAATCTCGGAAGCACATATATCAAGACCCTTATAACTCCTGCTCACAAAATATACAAAGTCATTTAAATACATAGCAAACAATAAAGGCGATAATATTTCTCCTTGTCTAAGTCCAATATTACACGCAAAAGAAAGAGATAAATTACGACCATGCTTAACCTCCGACATTTTCGGATATTGCGCCGCAACCGCTTGGAATTTTAAATTGTCGTTTCATGACGTTTTCCCCTCAAGTCTTACACACATTTTGATACCATTTTTCGTCGAAATGTACCTGTAAAATGTTACATAGCAATTAATATGCGCATGTCATCAAAAAGTGCTATAATTGCATATATTCACGTACAAGCAAAAATGTGAATACAGGTTTAGATGTATTTCTTCCTAAGTGGGAGATATGAATTGATATCAAATTGCTCTTATATGTTTCTCAAAGTAACTTGATGTATTCCAGACCAAAATAATACATTATAAATAAAACAATAGATATAATAAGAAATAAATAATAATTAAATACATGAGAAAATAAAATGAAGGATTTCGAACTTTTTTTTCTTTCAGAAAAACATTTGGAGATGAAGGAAACATTTATTCAATACAATTTCAAGATTCTTCACAAGTCTACAGACATGTAAAATGCATAAAATTAGCATTTTGCATAATTGATTAGGCTATGACGACAACAATTTGCATATTAGGGAAAAAAACTAATTATACCATGATCTTGTTCCTTACGTAAATATCTACAAACATGCAAATTTTCGTGTTCATCGGACNCCCCCCCCCCAGTCAGTGAGGTGCTCAAAATAGCCCAGTTTAGTAAGGGTTAATACAGGACTTGGCATTTTTTATACATGTTATATGATGTCATTCGAAATTAGTTTAGACCAAAGGCAAAACCGGTCAAATGCTTTCCTGTATACTCTTACGACGATGCAAATATAAATCAATTAGACCATGTAAACAAATATATGATCCATTGTGCTATAACTTCCTCAAAATACAACTTGTTCCTCAACAATTATACCTACACAATCCAAATATCCAGTGAGCCTTGCATTTATACAGGCAGTAAATAATTTCCTACACAACTTAGAAGTGTGATACTCCTATAACTATCAGGATCGTCCAGCCAGCCTTTCTTTTTATACAATGGTTTTATCATACCCATACACCACACGGAGGGCACTAAACCAGAGGACAAAACAATATTAAACACTGTAACAATAAGAGAAACTAAAATAACTGGACAGTTTTTCAAGTATTCAATAATAATGTTGTCAACGCCACCTGCCTTATAATTACACAGTTTCTTGATAATGTTCATAACTTCCTTTTCAGTAAATGCTCCATTAATATACTCGTTAGTAGAATGGTTTATAGTTGTAGGATCAAACTCGGCATTAGCTTCAATATTGAATCTTTAGATCTTTATGATCTTAATGATAGAGGTTGGAAACCTGACTAGTCTCCCCCAAGAAATATGTTTTCACATAGATTGATTCGATCGTTTGATTGGTTGATTTTATTAATATTCTATTCAAAAATAACAAAGCATGATACATGTTACAACATATTGACTATCATTAAGATGATACATGTATGGAAATGGAAAAAAATCTGAAATCATAGTAATTAATAACATGAAAAAAAGAAATGTTCTGTAAATCATTAAATAAGCGGGAATGAAAGTGAACCTACTTAAAAGCTAGGCTTGTTGCGTGTATGTTCATTGACTTAAACTACTGACCTAATACTTATCGAGAAAAAACCCACAAAATACACATACGCTAGACTGAGGCAAAAAGAGAAATGAAACAAAATACATCATGACACGGCTAAAAGTGAAAGAGTGAGAAATAGATGGGAGGGTAGAGAAAGGGATAGATAGCAGATAAAAGGATATATGGATAGATATATACAGGGGCGGCCGAGCGACTTCCAAAGTGGGGGGCACCAACAAAAAAGAGCACTTTCTGGAGAAAAAAAAAGGCACCTACCGGCAGTGGGAAATCTCAAACTGAAAATATACCCCTACATTGTGATAACATTATCAGGGATGATTTCAATATTTGTTTCTCTTCAAACATCATAATTTATAGTTTGGTGTGAAGTCTGAAAATGCATTTACAAGCGAGCAAAGCGAGCGAGAATTTTTTTAAATATCTGTGAGGTCGCAGTGCAGAAAATTACATCTTATAAAGAGATAAAAAGCCAATCGTGATGGGGTTATAGCACATTCTCATAACGGAAGACTGAAAAGACATTTGATAAGTAAGATAATCATATCATCTTTAAATGCGAACGAGCGCAGCGAGCGAACTTTGGGGGAAATTGCTCTTAGTCGCTTTAAATAAGGGGCACGTTTAATGATTACATGATAAGGGGACAAAGGGATAAGACAGTTATTAAAAAAGAAAAGGAGCACGTGTCAAAGAACGAAGGATAATTATAAGAGTTGCCAAATGAGGCATTTTTCACCTGAAAAGAGGCACTCACCAGTGATGAAAAAGAGGCGTTTACGAAAATGGGAAATAGGCATTTCTTGACTGAAAAGGGGCACCCATTAGATTTTGATAGGGACATTTATAAGAGGTGAAAAGGGGATAGGTCCCTTATTAGAAAGGAAAAGGGGCACGTATCATTATTAAAAGGGGAATTATCAGAGGTGTAAAATGGCACTGACCAGATATGAAAAGGTGTACTTATGAAAATGTAAAAGGGGCACTTATAATAAAGGAAAATGTGCATTTGTTAAATAAAAATGGGGCACTGTTCAGTTTTTTAAAAGGGACAGATATGAGAAGGGGTGGGAGCTCTTTCTTCTTTAATGGGGGCACTTATCATAAGGAAAAGGGGCACTTATTACAAAGGGAAAGGGTAGTTATGAGAAGGGGAAGAAGCTCTCTCTCTTTTTAATGGGGGCACTTATCATACGGAAAAGGGGCATTTATTACAAAATCAAAGGGGCACATGTTAAAATAAAAGGTGTGCTCATCCGAATTTCAAAAAGGGGCAATAATCAGAGGTGAAGGGGCACTTATCAAAATTGAAAAGGGGCACTTCTCGTACCTGAAAAGAGGCAATTACTAGAGATTAAAAAGGGCACTTATTCAAGATTTATGAGAATGGAAAATGGACACTTATTGCAAAGGAAAATGGGATGTGTCGAAGAAAAAGGGGGCACGTATCAAAAATAAAAAGGGCTCTCGTCAGAGGGGATAAAGGGGAAGGGGCACTTTTACTAAGTAATAGGGGCACTTGTCAAAGTACAAGGGGCACTTTTCCTATGTAAAAGGGGCACTTCTTACAAAATGAAAGGGGCAATTTTCCTATGTAAAAAATGGCACTTTTCGGGTATCTGAAAAAGTGTGGGGGGCACTGTGCCCAGATACAGTGACTTTTTTATACACATGTTTACTTCCCCCTCCATATTGTATACTATATGACAAATGACAATGCCATGCCATACACACCGATCCAGCAGTGCAGCATAATATTATACAAGACCAAACATACACTATTTTCCCTACATACAAAATAAATGTGGGAATTCCCACATTTTGAAATTGCGTGTGAACTACTGACCTAATATATACATTGAGAAAAGGCCCACATGGATAATACACATACACTATATAGACTGAGGCATATAGAGAAATGAAACAAAATACATCATGACACGGCTAAAAGTGAAAGAGTGAGAAATCGAGGGGAGGGTAGAGAAAGGGATAGATAGATATAATATAGGTAGATAGATAGATAGTGAGTGATAGTGGGTGGAGGGGGGGGGGTGGGGGATTGAAAAAGAAGTAAAGCGAATAAGAGAGATAGCAGTATATATTATAGAGTAAGATTGGACTGGTAAATTCTTTAGACATTCTAGGCATTAGTACGAGATGAAAAAACGAACAGCAATGAATTGACAAAAATAATCTTTACAAAGAGCTGTCTATGGTCATTGTCTATACTGCTCGAAGAAATAATGTTTGAGTGCATTCCTGAAAGAAAAAAACCATAGAAAATGTGTCCCTAAGAATTACTGCTCTTAAAGTTAGATCATAAGGGAGATCTCTAATAAGTTCAAAGTGTGACCGATATTTGAATTACAATTTACCAGCTGTATTTAAACAAAAATATAAAGTTAAGATATTTCGTTTCACACCAGTTATTAGTCTGAAATACTTCAGTATTAGATTTTAAATCGAATTATGTTTTAAGATAAACAACAGTACTATTTAGGATGAAAATTGTCAACAATGAAAAAAGTTCATTTTGTTTTAAAAAAAGAAATAAAAGATATAGTACATTTTTGTTATGAATGTGAGACCAGTAGAACGATCTGGAATGAAACCTCACACTGGATTTATGAAAGAACTCAAATAAGAATTTTGTTCACTTTACAAAATACAATTTCTGGCTTTGAAGATAAGAGAAACGATGCCCTGAATTGCATTGTTATATTAATTATACAACAGATGTTTATTAGTAACCTGAATGGTATTGTTCCACTATTTGATATGTTGAAAAAGAAAGTTTTACAATATTTTAAAGATGAGAAATATATTGTACGTCTATCTGGAATGGAAATACATTTTACTGTAAGGTGGCAGTTGTTGTTTGTATATAGATTTTTTTTTTTTAAATGTGTTTAAACATGTACATAATTTGATACGTTTTGGTGTGTGAAGATTATTAATAAATAGCCTGTGGAGGGCTAAAAAATTGAAGAAGATTTTTTTTTTTAAACCCCAAGATATAGCTGCAATGATTGGATTCAAAAATCATTCAACATGTTTGAATAGTCTCATATACAGATTTCCGTGTGAAGGGCAAGTGACTTTCATCAACTTGTGCTAATTCACTCTTGAGATTAAAATCTCACAGTAAACATAAATGTCAATGTGATACATGATCTTTTCCAGTTGCTTCCAGATAGTTTTCTGGTCACAATGCAATTGCTTCTTTTCTTTTTTTTTTCCTCTTTATATTGAATGATTGTGAGAATATGATCTATTATTGATAGACGAAGTTCATATCTTCTCAAAATTTTATTGATCAGACTAAATAGTCACAGAAATTGATAAATAAAGTTCCAAAAAGGTATACACGTTATAGTATAAAAGGTATAAATTGTCACACGCATTTCATGAAAAGAGGCAAGAAAATATTATTCCAACTTTATGGGTAACACTGAAAATTATTTACTGGTATACACCCAGATACAGTGAGGTTTTTTTTATACACATGTTTACTTCCCCCTCCACATTATATACTATATGAAAAATTATATTATTACTTTTTTTTTACACTTCACAGTAACAATAATTGAAGGTACAAAAGCCTACTTATCAAAATTGTAACAATGCCCATTGTAAACGTGTCATGTGATTATTGCAGTTTTTTCTATCGCAAAGATCAGGAAGATGGGAACAAATAAGGAGACGATTGTAAATCTTTATATAATGCTGATAACACTGAAATTTTTCCGAAAGATTGACTTTTCTTCTCATATTAATGCCACTAATATTATGTTCTTCTTGCATCTTTATCACTATGGATGTAATCATGCTACATCTACAGTGATTGTAGTCGAGGTACCATCACGCTAAGTGGAGCTGCAATGGTTGCATAATCATGTAGAACTGTCATTTCAACTTACTAGTT
>BEXV01004409.1:16368-27382 GCA_003118195.1 Hemicentrotus pulcherrimus | reverse complement strand
ACTTTCCCTCCTCCCTCTCTGCAGGGAAACTAACATTCCCTGCTCTCTGGGTCCATGGCCTCATTTGGCTCTCCATCCTACATGTACTGTATGCATCCTCCCAAATTTCCCCCTCTCCCTCTCTCTCTCCTTCTCTCTCCTTCTGTCTCATCTCTCCTTCTCCCTAGTATGAATATTCTCTCTCCTCTTTCATTTCTTCCACACCATTCCTCTCTGCCTGTCTGTGGTAGCCACATGCTGACTCTGCAATGGGTACAGTCATCCAGAGAGATACTGCCAGCCTGTGATTTATTATTACAGATATCCATGCATGCTGATTTCTACTAGAAGCTGTGACAAATCTGCCACCACAGATATTTGCATTATTCTGTTCAGACTAAAGGGAAACGTATCTATAGAGAAATTGTTTTTAACCATCGTACATGTATATCGAAAGGAGCGTACAGACTAGAAATGTCTACATAAACCAATTTTGAAAAAGACAACTGATGGGAAAGCTCATAAATCAGTCCGACCCGGTTATAGTTATACACTTTCGTAGATACTGTACATACACTGTATATATGTATGTAGGATGTTGAGACTAGAATGGGACCCTGGTTATTCATCAAGTTTTTGTCAGCAATTATATGATGCTCAAACATGCGTTTCCTTATACATTTCTTCAAAAAATATTCAGCCTTGGACAAAAATTTCTGTTTGGACTCGGACAAAAATTTCTCTGTAATCTTTAGTTTTAAAAACAAACATTTTTACTATTATTTGTGACAAGTTCACAAGCACTTCAACTGCGCCTCGTAATAATAATAATAATAATAGTGGGTTCTTGAATAGCGCTTGGGTTTCCGAACGTACTGTACCTTACCAAACGCTGAAATAAGACGCGCTATCTGATCTGGCTAGCTGCCTTTGGTGTCGGCAAAAAAACAAAACCAAAAGCAAAAAAATAAACAATAAAGAATTATTTGTTGTTGATTTTAAAAAAATCTTGCTCCTAAAAATAGGGTGCGTCTTTAACACAGATGTGTCTTATGCACAGAGATTTACAGTTCATGTACATGCACTCTATCAATGGCATTTCAAGCTAGATGCATGCTTTCTTTACAATTTGTTTGAGTTGTATTTCATTGCCTTCTTACAACTTACAAGTCGTGCAAAAATACCAAGGACATGATTTCTGTATTGAGGATACATGATGCTGTACAGACACTGAGCATAGCTTGATCATGAGTCCTGTGTTATTCTTGTCCTGTGTTATTCTTGTCCCGGCCTAATCTATGTGTACGTGTATACATTCATGTACAGTACATGTACATTACACTGTACATGTTCACTACTATGAACAATGTAGTACATGTACATGTACATGTATGTACAGAGTAGGTCTGCAGATATTTTGAGATGATTGCTTGTGTAGGCCTTCCATGCACTACCTGAAATTCTGTCTAGAATCCATGCCTATAAAGGAGATCCAGTGTACATTGTACATGTAAAGCCTGTAACTGGCTCAAAACATTTGCTGAGAATGCATGCAGTAAGCGTTGGCTCACCGCAAAAAGCAATATCTTCTGGGGTCCCTGACTCCTTTTCATTCCGTAATTATTTCTAGCCCTTAAGCAGACCATTCATTATAGAAAGACCCCACAACAATACTCCGACAGACCCATTGACATACCCCCTCATACAAAGGGACCTCTCCATACACCCTACTACAATTGGCCAGTTTTGGCACAAGAGCTCTGGAATTAAAAGCAATGGGGATTCTTTTGTAAGGACAACCCTTGCTGAAATCCCTTTCTCTCTGCCATAATCACAAGGCTACATGTACTGTACCTCGCTCCAATTTTTATCCCTCTATCATTTCTCCAATATCTTTCTCCTTTCCTCCTTCCACTCCTTTCAAAACCTTTGTAATAGACCAACTGATATTTTCGATTCCGTTTCCTGCTTATTCATTTTCTTTTTCTTCTGTCCACTATTTTTTTAAATTCATTCTGCATTCTTTGATGCTTATTCACTTTTTCCTTCATCTTCTGTATATGGATAATTAATGACCACCCTTTTTCTCTTTCTCTCTCTCTCTTTGTCTCCTTCCCTCTCTTCCCCTCACCCCCTCCTCCCTCCCCCACCCCAACCCCTCTCTCTGTCTCATGCTGTTCTTCTATTCTGGCTATAGCAGGTCAGCAAGCAGGCAGGGAGAGACCGGGATAAGTGCAATTACTAGGGGGAGATTGAATGCTTTGTATGGAATGGGCTGCCTTCACAAGAAATTGCCTTCCTTTCAGACAGACATCCAATTTCCTTGAATTTCTATATTCTTGTATCAAAAAGGAAAATAATCTGTTATGCCAGTGCCTGCATTTACGGTACATTATCAAAGTCATTCACATGAATTTCTTTAAAAAAGCAATCTAGGAGAACGTGTACAAACTGATTAAAAAAATTACAAGAAATACAATGTAACAAAATGAAGATAAAGGGCTCACATGATTAGTGCGTTTAAAGGCACACTGTCCTACTTGTAGCTACTTGCTCCCTTTATATAGAAAACTTCCCCAATCGGTGCCTGTTGGTCCCCCATGATCCTCTTTTTCTTATGTTTAATGAGTGACCTCGGTGGCTCGCTGGGCGGTCTAATCCCTTCTGGCTGAAGTAGTAAAGTCTACCTTTAAAGCTTTGTTACTGCTACTACTACTGCTGCTACTCCTACTACTACTACTAAAAATAATAATAATAATACTTCTACTAATAATAACAATATTAATATTAATATAAATAATAATAATAGTCAAAATAATTACTATACACAAGGGCCTTGCAATCGGTATTATCCCCAAACTGAAGCCCAGCTACATTGTACATGTACCACGTACTAAGGGCGTGTTTATGCTTAACTTTTCCTGGCCAGCATCAGGCATCTGTTACGCATTTAGTTTAAAACACGGTTGAGTTCATGCTCACTTTTGTTGAATCACCAAAAAACGGCGATCAAGATTGCCGATCATAAACTCACAGAAAGATGCGTCTACAATATGTAAACGCGTTTAAATGAGGTCAACGCACTGACTGGTCTACGTACTGTAGCATGCATGGTGAAGGTTTGCGAATACAGCTGGAAGACCAATTAAGGCCACTCAGGGAGAATTGCCTGGAGGAGCCAGAGAAGAAAGCATAAACAGTACACCGTGGAACTGCGATTACGATGCTGTTTACGATGAGCGTTACAAATCGCTCATTCTGCCTTCAAAATTTAAGCTTAAACTCACCCTAAGGCACACAAACATACAAGGAATCTCCTCCTACTGGGTAGTGACTACCATACACTTTTAACTAAATCTACACTTTCAACACATTTCAACATACCAGGTACACTTTAAAGTTTATTGCCTAGGAGTCTGAAAGAAAGACTATTGTCATCTATGCTAATCACAAGGTCTCCAATGGAAGAGCCTGGCCTGCTCTTGGTTAGCTAGCCTACATGTATCCCCTGTCTTGTATGTGAATACTGTAAATTACCTCAACAGAACCCCCTCAATACATACATGTACACTGTACAGCTAAATTGATAGAGCGTGCCCTACCGGCGGCTGGCCTGACAAACGTTTTAACTGCTTTATTTTGGCAGGGCAGCAAATCTCAACAATGTGAGAAGAAAAAAATAGAAATACTTTTTAATACAATTTATGTAAGATGTGGAGAAATTTCAGTCAGTCAATATACAATGTAGCTTGGAAGGATTCACATACATGTACATGTACATGTACATTTTTATATCTACATGTACGTATTAATGTACATGTACATGTACATGTACATGTTCAGTACATGTAATATCATCTGCATTGTGATATTTGAGGATCTTGAAATGATCACCTTGCATTATCATTTCCTTCTCTTTCTCTATTTTTCTAAGATGATTGTATTTATTATGTTGACTCTGTAATACCGTGAATTTCAGATTTTTATGGCCAAATAATACATGTACGAAGGCCCACATTTAACAAAGAAATGAGAGAAATCATCACAAACCTACACTGTACATGTACATGTACATGTGTAAACCTACATACATGTATACATGTACGTGTAGGCTTTAATACACGGTACACGCGCATGTACATGTACTGTTCAAGTACTGTACGTTAAAATGAAAGTGAGAACTTTAACAGTTTGAATGACCTGACTGGCACTTATTTTCAATCAAGAAAGTACAATTTGGACTACTGTACACTGAACTGAATGAAGGACAAGTGAATACCACAGCATTTATATACTTTTTGTTCATCGTTTTCCTCTTTTTTTTTTTCTACCCTGGATAGACAAGGCTGCATTTTAACAATTAAGAACAATATTGTGAAACAAACAAATGTCTCTTTTATACTATTTTGATGGAAATTTTAAAAAAAGAGCACTAGAAGGAAAAAATAACATTGACAAACTTTCTGAGATTCATATTAAAAGAAAAGGACAGTATTAGCCAAACACAAAGGCTAATAATAGATGCGTCTACTTCAAGAAGGCAAAGAATATCAACATCATCAAAGCTACAAAATCAGAAACTCTTTTCAATATTAAAACCAACGGAAAGAGAGGAGACAAGGGAGAGAGAACATCACTTATTCCATCAAAATAAAATCAACGATCTTTCCAACTCTCATTTTGGGTTGCTTTTAGCTCTGGCATGTCATAAATTGAGGGCAATTCCTTGTCAGTTTTTATTGGAATATTTTTTTTATTGGTAGAGAATCCATCACCATTAACTGTGTCCTTGCACACCATGGTCCTGTGTTTGTGGCTGGGCTTGGCCAGGGCGAGGATGCCACCATACAGTCAAGTATTGTGTGTCTACAGCGTACAGGCATGCTGTACCAATGAGTTTATAACTCCTTGACTGGGCCTACACTGTTGTAGATGATGAAGTTATATTTTAAAAAAATAGCAGATAAAATGATATTCTAATTCTTACATAATGCCCTTTGCCACGCAGATGTGTATACTATTCAAAAAAAGATCTACAATACAATAATACATGTAAATATATGGACAACTATAATCTATAGGACTTTAACTTTATAATAGACACTGCAAAGACCAACATTTCTTTATGTCGCAAAACTAAAATAAAGAGAGATTCACAAGGAGAAGGTTCATCAAACTTGTTAAATCGTACCTTTAATATGACTGTGATCAAATGGCCTTTAAATTATACTGTAGTGAGAAAACCTTTCAGTTTGAAAATACATGTATGCCAGTTCAAAGCATGACTCAATACAGCAGCATAGAGAAAATGAAGAAAGAAATGCTTCAGGTTTGGACTATCTGGGTCTATAATCTTTAATGCAAACAGTTTTATCTTGATCTTATATTTACAGTTGTGGGGATGAATGGTGAATGCTCATATTATGCATGCAAGAAAAGGCTGCGCCAGAACAGTGTTTCCCTGGCTATACACAAAAACAAGTACACAACTGGTATTCTGCATGAGCAAAAAAATAAAAGGAGGTCTCAAAGATGACAATTTTATGCACTACAAGCCCATTTTTCAAAGATTGAGGTCAAGCAAAATAACCCATCCTATGCTGTTTGAAGCTTGCATTGTACAATGCACATGTACATGTACAATGCACATCAGCATAAATTGCAAATATTGTGGGCTTACCCGGTACTTGTGACAAAAATTAGGGAAATGTGAACCACTGTTCAGGAAATTTCAATATATTTATACTTTTATAGATTACAAACTAAAAGAGTTGTATTTAGAACAAACCACTATATTTCACAGTTCACACTGTGAGACTGTGTCTTCATCATGAATTCATGATGTGTTCCTGAAGTGAAGAGTTCAATTCTTTCTTAAATGAAGGTAACATTTCATGTTTCTTTCAAACCTTTCAACATTATTTGCTTCTGGTGAAAATACATGTACACTGTAGGTCTTCAAATAGAGGAATGTTGCCAGTCCCATGAACAGAATATCAATTTTCACTACCCAGTAGTCCCTTTAACTCTATAGGAGAGATATGCATCCTACCACATTGTAAACATAGAAGTTGCTTATGAGAGCTCTCCTCTGCACAAAGGCAGTTACATGTAAAAGAAGGCAAATATGCTGCAAAGTTAGAGTCAAAACAAGGAGGATATTGGTCAAACACTCCGACTGCATAATCTGTGTGTGATCTGCACTCTACATGTACAATATTCACAATTCATGTCAATTGTAAAACTCTGTCATATAGAAATGAAATGACTTTGCTTTGAAGATAGAATCTGCAGAAAAGTAATTCTATTCAATGTATAAACAGTCATGTTTCGTAACTTTGTCAAATTGTAGGTCTATTGTATCAGAGTTTAACTTCAGAAGTATTTGGGGTAAAGAAATGTAGTGTACATGTACCGGTACATGTACATGTACATGTATATGCAGGTATTTACAAGTTTATATAAAATAAATATTATCAAATTCCTATACAGATTATTACGTACCTCAGGATGCAAACCTACACTAAACATTCACATGTACATGTACATTTGGAAAGTTTAAGGAAATTATAAGTACATTTTAAAAGAAAGTGCTGTAAGTTTCTTTGCATGTTGAGGTCTACAAATTGAATTGAAAATAAACAAACTTGAATTTGAAAAATATTAATACTCATACAGGAAGAAAAAAGTATCATACATGGGCCTAAAAAAAACAACATGGTACGCTGCAGGTTTTATTTCTGTTGGTTATCTTCTTCTTTTTTAAACATCAGAATTGTACTTTGAAATGACGTTTATTTATTTATTTATTTATTTATTTATTTATTTTGTTTCATTTAAATGTACCCAGGGTTACCCCCATCATTGAGTAAAACACTGTTGTATTTGGGGGCAAACATATACTGTACATACATGTACATGTACATGAATACAAAACAACAAATACAAACACATCAGGGGGGGGTGTTTCACAAAGGTGCTATTAGAGTCAAACTTACATGTAACTCTAAGTTGGACTTAAACATTATGGAGAGCCATTTGAAGTATTTAAACAAAATATACATGTACATGTACATGTATTCAAAAGCAAAAATTCTAGTATTTTAGACTTTTCAGTTCCACATCAAGAACATGAAATCTCCTTGATAACAGAAAAAATGAATGATTTGAATCAACATTTTATTCCTTTTAAAATAACTTTTACAAAATATTTTCAAAGATGATAATGGCTTTTCATAAATGTTAAGTTCAACTTAGAGATAAGTTGAACTTAGGATTTTTGTGAAACACCCCCCAGACCTGCAAGAAATATTAAGCTAAATGAAATATTTTTTAAAATGTTGCATTAGTATTCACAGCCGTGTATGTACACACTTCTCATGTTACTTCATGGAGTGTTCCAAACAAAGTATTAATTATGTCAGTGCAATATTTGTGGGGTACTTTTAGGGATGCCCCTCAATAGGTTCATGTGGTTCAATGTATTTGGGCTGGTGGCACCTCCTCCGATCCCCAACCATGCAGAAAATCTGATGATCTTGTAACGACTGCAATAAAACCCATGGCAAATCAACCATGAACTGTGGGTGTAAACAATAGGGATGGGTTACTCAAAATAATTCAAAAAGATGTGAGGACAAAGTAAACTGATTAACTGACAGATGATACATGTACATACTGTACATGTACACGTCACAAATATTTAATGCTGTAAAAAATTATGCATACAAATGTATCAGGCCACTCTCTTTTCTTTTGCTCCATCCTGTTTAATTTCCATTCTAATGATCTAATCTCTCATGCTCTTATCAACTCTTGTAAACTAGTGTATGCCTGTCTATCCTCTTTACATGTACAGTACAGTACAGTACTCTGTCTCTCCCTCTTATTTTTCTTTACTTAGATATCAATTCTTATTATCTTAAACTTTCTCTTACTAGTACAGTAGTAGTTAATACTCTCATTACTTCTTTTTTTTCTCTCCAACCTTCTTTCCTATTATAATACTTCTTGCTATTTTTAATGGTCTACATTTTGTGGTTTCCTATAAATCTATAGTATTCTACTGGGTTGTGTCATCTCCAACTGTAGCGAGTTTTCTATTTCCTATTTAACTTTGTCATGCACATAAACATTAAATTAATTGACGTCTTAAACATGTACATTATATTTAGCTGACGTTAAAGGCGTTAGAGGAGTTGAAAATAAATTCCCTGGGAAATCCAACTGTAATAGCAAGTCAACTGCTCTTTCAAAGACTAAAACATACCGGTACATTGTAGGAGGGAAATACTGTACACTGTACATGTAAGTGAAGCAGATTAGTGAAATTTTAAATGACATTGGACAAACAACAAAACAGATTACATGTATTTGTAATCAGTATTTGGTAATGCCTCAGCGATGTAAATGTATGTAGAAGGGCTGGACAGCTCTGCCAATTGTTCCAACACACAAAGTGTACCGTAATTATACATGTACATGTACATGTACAGTACCATGAGCATCTTTTCTTTTTGGAGGACCTACATTTTGTAGACACATATGCTATATGCTTAGTATGCTACATTGTATCTACATTTATATTCTATAGTGGTACATACATGTACATGTACATGTAGTACCCAAGGAGAAAGTGGGAAAAAGTGAGAAAAAAACACAAGATTACAAATGTACCGATAATGATATTTCAAACAATGGGAGACTTGTCCATGGCTTCTTCACAATCCATTGACCAATTAGAGATTTGATAGTTGATACATAGTGTATACGCAGCGCGTAGGCAGTGATGTCCTCATAATTTGCATGGGCGCAATCTTAATTTACGCATAAATACATGACCTCTAGGTCATTGGCTTTCTTTAAAATGGCGCACACAACCGTAAACTGGTGTATTCATTACAAAGGATGGATTGCCCTTATAATGCATGTTTACCAACTTTTCAGGCTACATCTTACATGTACACTGTACATGTACATGTCCTGTAGTAGTGTACATGTACATGTAGGTGATCCTAATGCTGTATACATGACATAATAATCATCTACTCTCATACACTAGTTGCTATCAACCAATGTGCATCAACCTCGAAATGGACCCTAATGAGTATTAAAGGTACATGTTGTAGCGGCTCTTACATTCGCCCTACTTTTATCGTACATTCATGTTCACAGTTTTTTTTCCATCACGCTTCTATTAAGTTCTATTATATATATGCATTATTCGGACCACGTGTGTTTTTCCTTCCAATCGAGCACCGTGGTTCCGCGCATCGTTCACCCGCGTATTTTTAACGCCACGAGGTTTTTCTTCACTCCCGCTTTCACCTTGGTCGAGTCAAGACGTCTTCATGATTTCCTCTTCAGGCTTTATTCTTCTGTGCCTTTCGCCTATTCTACGGCACATCTACTCTTCCTCTGCCGTGTTCATCGGGCTGCAGTCTCCCAGTAGAACGTTATAGTCAGCACCGACATGGCACCTGACTCTCCGCTGGGAGCTGCCAGTTTCTTCGTTCCGGTAGCTCTTTTCTTTCACACACGAGCTCGATTCACCGTAGCTCTTTTTCATCAACGAGTTCGACTCATTGTAACTCTGATGATTTTCTCCATCAAAGTCCGGATTATTCATCGAGCGACTCACTGCTCCGTCTTATTTCACCACCGGCTTGATGTCTTCATTTCTTCCTTGGCCTCGGACACCGAGCGACTCACTGCTTTCGTACGTCATCGAGCGCCACACATCTCTTCTCGTCTATTCTCGCCTGAGAGCTTCTTCATTATCTTCAATCACGAGCGTCATTCAGCGTCGAGATTCCTTCACGGCTCTTCAGCCACGTTTACGAAGCTTCATCTCCGCCATCAAGCCTCCGCACCATCATCGCGTGAGCCCCTTCCTTCGTTCTACACTTCTCACTAGTAACTATCACTGGACTTTCAATTCATTTCTTCTGTTGTCAGCTCTATTCATCACTACATTTATTCATGTTTATTGTCATTCATGATCCTATGTAACTCCGTGCAATATTCACATTCCAAGTCTGCTTTATTTACTTGACTTCACTTGCATGTGCTAGTCCACCATATTTATTTCTTCAATAAACACAACGAAAAGGGAATACTTTTGTTTCACGTAGTTTATTGTCAGTGCAACCTTGTTTCCTTGTAGCTAAATAAAAAATAGAGTTATGTTGTGTGACGAGTGAACACGCCTTTATAATATTAATTCACATCACCTCACACTCATAATTTCTACAATGTAATACAAAGTTTCATGAATTTGGTTCAAATGAACATATTGGAAGCATACTGTACATGTTCATGTACGTGTACCGGTATGTGATCTAACAATATTCAGTGATCGTTGTCGCGGTTGAAATTGAGTCTAAAAATATGAAATTTTGAATAATAAACTCTTTATGTTGTATAGTTCCCTCTCTAGGGCGAAATATTAATTAAGCTATGAAACAACGTTTCTTGAATAAAATCAACCAATTAGCTATTCTTGTTTGGAAATTATATATCACCACTACATGTACATATTCTGAGATATTCTGGTCGCAGCTGCCATTGTACGGCCGTAGCCGCTAATTGACTAAATATCAAAATTTACTGGAAGCACCGGTAAATTTTTATATAAATAAAAATGGTAAAGAATTATTTCCACCAAATTTTTCGAAATTTCCCAAAACTTTGTATTACATGTACAATGTACATGTACTAAGCCTAACATGTACATGTACACTATACATGTACATGTACTTTTATATGCATTGAAAACTGTATTCCTGAAAAGATACCTTTATGTTATGGGGTTTATGGTGCAATCAGTTCTTGAAAAAACATCCCTTTTTAAGCAAAGAGTCGACGACGCTGTATACATATTAACTCCGGGAAGCTCCAACACCGGCGCCGCAGGCGTCGGAGCTTCGGTTTTACTGTCGTACAGGCTACAAATAAAAATATTCTGGCGACATTATTGTTAAATCTGCAAAAAGGAGTACTTACAATTTTTACATCATAGGGTGCACGACTCCTC
>BEXV01004409.1:3901-13987 GCA_003118195.1 Hemicentrotus pulcherrimus | reverse complement strand
AATGTTAATCTCCTTTGTGAATTTGGACCAATGAGATTACCTCAGGTTATTTTTCGAAAGTCTTTAGATCAATCATGTAATTTATTTGTATAATTGATTGTTGTCCGCCTCCGGCTGGCTGTGCGTAATATTACCAATATCAATAAGTTAACAAATATGGTGACCGTTAATTAATTATTTCAATTTTAATTTTATTCCATTTATATATAGAAGGCTCATTACACATGTCTTTCACCTCATCTTTCTTGACACATTCCTTTTACTTACCCTTCCTTTCTTTTTCCTTCATTCTTTTCTCACTCTTTGTTGATTCTTGCTCCTTATTCCTGTTCCTCATTCATCCCTTCTTTCTTTCCATAATCATTGAATTTCTATATAGAGTTTTAATATGATATTTATAAATATATATACATATTATGTCATAGTCCTAAGACTATTGTACTTTAAACTTGTAAATACATGTACTTTTCAATTGTATTCCAATGGCAATTCAGTTGTAAGACAGTGATGATGGAATTTGTTGAATGAAACTCTTCTATATAATACAAATATATATACCAGTATACGAATGAGGAAACCGGCAAGAAAGAAAAATAAATGAACTTATGTGGTGCTGGTCCCTTGCGAATTGACATTGAATGTTAACCTATAACAATTAACATTTACCACAATTGGTATTTTCCATCAATAAAATTGAAACAAAATGTGTAAATGTTAGAAGATCAAGTACTAATAAATTTAAACCAAATATAATAATCAGTTTTAGGCAATAAATGATAATTATCTATCAAGCATTATAATAGTATTTGCATGCATTTCTTTGAATGGACAGGCTTATATATCTAGACTATGTATTTAGAAGAAGAAAAAAAAAAGTCTGCTTTATGTATGTTTTGTAGCTTAACTTCACGTGTCTATGGTAAATGAGTATCCACGATATCATTGATGTAGCCTTACATAAATTAATTTATTCCGTGAAAACTGAAGAGCACCCGCCTCTGGGAAAAGGGAAGAGAGGTAACAAGATAAAGATGGTAATATAATTCAGTCGAACCTGTCTAATAAAGGCCACCCAAGGGAAACACAAAAAAGTTGGCTCTTCAGACAGATGACCTTTATATAGGGAGCTCCTGCAATACACGCTTTCTTCTAGAGGGAGGCAATATGGACGATTACTCTAGACGAGTTGGGATCCGGTAACTTTGTCTCAGATTCATGAGGGATGATAATTATGATATCAAGATCGCAAGCAATAACAAAAAAGTCTGAAAACATCAAGTACAAACTTCGCGCAGATGAGGTTTACCATTGATTTATCCAGCACATCCCTCATAGGTAAGATAACTGCAACGATTCCAAGCAACATATTTTACAAAAACAGCTGGTTTAAGATTGTATTTAGAATCTTGATGATATCTACCCGCGAAATGAAGACCCTGGTCGGCAAATTCTGTTGTTGTTTTTTCTCAACGAACTAAAAAAGACAAAAGAAGAAGAAGATAATTGCCACATTAAGCTTTTCTTCATCATTTTTTAGCACTTTTTATCTTTTGGAACGGCCTCACTGTCGAGTAATCACCTGTTGTTAGAAGTTACCTTTAACCTGTGACGTGCTAACCCTTTATTTTCTTAATGGGGGAAGTTGCCTCGGAGCTTTCAATTATTAGTTACGGTTCTAAGCGTTTTGATTTATATCATAATGTAAAGATATGAATGTGAATTAAACGAATAGTGTAGTCAATGAGGGGTCAACAGAATGAGCCGGACGGACAAGGAAACCTGTCATATAGAGTCCGGTTTTGTAAATAGCTCGATCTTCAGCAATTTTTGTGTAATCTGTTTAAAGCACCACTGTACTACTTCTAGCTACTTGCGCCCTCTATATAGCAAACAATGCATAATCAGTGACCATTGATCCCCCATGATCCTCTTTTTCTTATGTTAATTGAGAGCTGATTTGATGAGATAACCACCTGTCCAGTGACCTTGCAGGGTGGTCAAATCCCTCATGTTCATTTGTACAGATGGGCTTTAAGACAAACCATTATTGGATAACCATCGTCAGTTATTGGGTTGAAATAGGACTGGATAAAGGCGTGGTCAAACTTTTGTTGAGCTATGGAATTTGATACATAACAATAACCGACTGGACGGAAGATGGCACAAACTATTCTCATCGAGGCGACAGGACAAACTTTTTCACCAACTCATAACAAACTAAGCGGCGAGGAACTAGCAGCTTCCGAGATCACCAAGAATCTCTAGAAAAGGGAGGTGATAATTTGCTCTAAGTCTCATTTATTAAATAACACTAAAACAACTTTGTTATGACCTGTATACATATACCTTTTCTTGGCTAACTAGACGTTATTATAATGAGTAGTCCAAATACCCCCACCAATGCAATGGTGTATAATGGAAACCCGTACGACCGAATTATAGGCCTACTTTTCTTACTTTATCGACGAACACCATAGTTGCGCTTAAAATTGGTTTGAATTAGGCGATATTTTACCTAATCTAGTCTCGAGTGTAGTGAGTGGCTTGAGTAAATTATAAAATTGTGCGTGCATTTTTAAAGGATAGGGTGCAAGCATAGGGACGCTTTGTGTATTGTAATTTCTTACTTCTTAATCAACATTTTTCATTTATTTTTTTCCTTCTCCATTACCTCATTTGCAGAGTTTTTTTTCTCCCTCCATTGTAAAAAGAGTGAAAAGGAGTTACATGTATGTTGTAGTGTAAATGATGTTACTTTGCAATTTAGTGGTTCGCAAAGTAAAGAAACTGGTCCTTTCCTGAAAATAAGTGTATTTACGTATATCAAAGACAACGTTGTGTATAGGCTTATGATGTGTTTCGATGACAATTGATTTTTGCAAGACATTAATCTGCTTTCGCCACTCTTCACCTGGGGGTGTTTCACAAAGATCCTAAGTCGAACTTAACTCTAAGTTGGACTTAAAAATTATGGAGAGCCATTTGTAGCCAAAAAATAAAATATTTCCAAAAGCAAAAATTGAAGTATTTTAGACTTTTCATAAATTCCACATCAAGAACATGAAATCTCCTTGATAATAGAAAGTATGAATCATTTTGATCAACTTATGCCTTTTTAAGTAACTTTTTCAAAATATTTTCAATGATGCTAACGGCTTTCCATGAATTTTAAGTCCAACTTAGAGATAAGTTCAACTTAAGATCTTTGTGAAACACCCCTCAGAAGACGTTAAATGGACCCCGGTTTGAAGGAATTCCTTGATTTCTTTAGCGCCTTATTTTCGCGGCTAATTAAAGCTCCAGCTGGGGTAACAATGTGAAAGTCGGTATTATGAGCAATGATAATGATATACTCCATGAAGAGAAGAAGGTTATCCCTGACATAACGCGATGGCAAAGGCTCTCGAGAAATAATCCCTAGGGCAATTTCAATACCCTATTGTAAGGTCCTATATAAATCATGTTCATATTACGTACTACGTCATTGCATTATTTGCACATTTTGAAGGGTGACAGATAACTCTAATGGCCCGCATTCACAAAGGAGGTTTAAATTTAACCCATGGTTTAAACCTTCATTAGCATAACCCATGGTTAAAAATTAGCGCAAAATAAGCGCAACACAGTCAAGAGGTCCAATATTAGACGCGCGCAAGGCAGGGCACGATTATTTTGCGATAACTTTAAACCATGGGTTATGTAAATGAAGGTTTAAACCATGGGTTAAATGTTAATCTCCTTTGTGAATTTGGACCAATGAGATTACCTCAGGTTATTTTTCGAAAGTCTTTAGATCAATCATGTAATTTATTTGTATAATTGATTGTTGTAAAGCGCATAGAGAATTTATTATTATGCACTATATAAAAATTACTTTATTATTATTATTATAAGTCTTTGTGATCGTGATGTTATCTGCAGATGAATCGTGAATGGTTTTATTCCAATTGTGGGCTTTTAATGTTGCCAACCTTTAATATTTTGTGTTTTGTTTACGGCGAGTTCATCTTCGCCATCCCTTATACACTATTGATATATGAATCAACAATTTCAAAATTCACGCTGTTAGTATAAATGTATACAATATTTGAGTAGTTATAACATGTTTGTTGTAGTGTTGTTAAATTATGTATTGCAAGCTGTAAATAAAATAACAAAAAATATATATAGCTTAGGTATAGACCCATTTTGCTTTTCTTCAAAATAAACTTACAATGGGAAAATATTTGTTCTCAACGAAAGAAAACCCAGATCAGACCAAGTAGAATAAATGCATTTAACAACTGAATAATCTTTTGAATGTTATGTTACTTTTGATTCGTGTAATAAACTCAAGAATGGAAAGCGGACTGGTTGAATTATGGCCTTTGTCGAATAGTTTTAGACGTAACTTCTAACATGTTAAATTGTCAATAAACATAAATCGGAACAAATCAATTTTTCACATACTTATTACAAAAGTTGGTAAGGGTATGAGTAATCAAGTTATTTCTGTGAATCTTGGCTGTATGATAGCTTAGTCGTTAGGACGCCATCTCATATAGTCGTTTGCATGACCATGCTATGCCGAACAAATTATTTAGGTGCCAACGTTGAAAAATGTGGGGGCGTGCTTATGTGTATGAGTTGCGAACTTAGGATAAACAAATATTAGTCAAACAAATACACTTGTTTTCTTTTTCTGTTTATTTGCCTTTTTTTTTTATGTTTTTTATTTTTTTATTTGGCTGATGGCATGATTTCGACTTTTCTGTTTATGATTTTACGTGCATTTTTGCTGGTTTTTATTGATTTGGAAATGGAATTAATTAAAATTGAATTTGTTGAATTGAGATTCCAGAAGTACAGTATAATAATTATTTTTTTCTGTCCATTCAACCAGTATCGTTTCGGATGAAAAGTGGAATGCATTTGAATGCTAAACAGCCATCGTACGTGGCCTAATGCATGATCAAAACTGTAATACTCATATTTTTCAAAAGCGTTAAGATGTGAAGTCAATTCATGAATAACATAAATTAAAATGACGATGAAGAGAAGGTTATAGTAAATTGAAAAAAATACGATGAACTGTATACGTTTATACAGACCTCTTTACACAATAATCAAATTAAACAATTAAAAAAAAAACATTTGACACATACAGGTACACAGACGTATTAATTATTAGTATACATATAGTAAAATCGTTCGACACAAACGTGTACGCTGGCAAAAAATAATCCTAACAAAAGAATCAACTGAGGGGAATCAAGTTAATATTTTACCATTTTAATCATGCAGTACCAATACACAAAACTAGTTCTCACTACGTTTTGGAACCGTCCTAGAAATCGTAAAACGGGTTGCGGTCGGAGTAGAATTTGTAAATAATTTATATAATACGACCCTAATTCGTTCATAAACAGTCCTCAATACGTCCGTCTCGTCTCTACCTCGTCCATAGTCAGTACATATCAAGTTCAGATCGGGTTGTAATAATTGTAATAATTACTAAAATAACATTAGTAACACCATCAACCATAACAATATTTATAATAATAATTGAAATCAAGATTTTAACTATCAAGACTTGGATGGGCAAATCTATTTAACCGATAGAAGACCTGATTATAAGAAAATTGGAGCAAGTAACCATTCAAATGTCATCGAACAAGTGCTTCCGTAAGAAACCTTTGTTTTGCCTTCGCCCACCTTTTTCGGGTTGTTGTCTACTCCGATAAGCATACCTGTATTATACCAAATCTCATCTAGCGCAATCAGGGTCAATGGAGAACTAACAGACTGGTTTCCAAAAATTGTGGGTGTAGCCAGGGGCGGTCTTCTGAACCCTGTGTTATCTCTAATATCGTTGTTTCTTTGGAGATAAGATAAAGTTGGTATTCTGAACATTGTTGTAAGTATTGTGTTATCTTTTGTTGTATCTTTTCTCTCATCTTATTGGGCGCGCGTGCGCTCATAATTTGGTGCACTTGTAATAATTGTGAGCATTATTAATAAAGTGGCATTTAATCCTCATTTGCATATGTGCACGAGAGATAATATGTCGAGATAATTGGTATTCTGAAAGTTTTTGTATCTTTGATCTTATCTTATCGTGCATGGTATTTACAACAATATTTACAACGGGTAGGGGTTGTTGTATCTTTCGTGGTGATATAATGGGGGCAATATTTCTTGCCCAGAACCCGACTTCGTGCCAAAAGGCGAGTTAGAAGAAGATTGTGTGTTGACCGGAAACGTCACAGATGAGAATTTTGTAAGAAATTACATGCTAGGATATGACGATTTTAATGCTCAGTCTTAACCAGTCTTAGTGAAAGCGTAATTCAATCATGTCTGCATGATCCACATGCCACATGCACATGCACAGCGCATAATGATGACGCGAGTAATAAGCGCTCAAATAACTTATTGCGCCCAAGATTAGTATGCGTATAGGCGCATCTTCAGATATGGCATAAAGTAGAGGTGGTCGAGTGGATACGTCGCCGGACTCCCGATCACAAGGTCCGCGATTCGAGTCCCGCCGCCGCACTAATCTCATTTGGCAAGACATTGATATACATTTGCCACACTCCGCCCAGGTGAAGTAAATGGGTACCTGGTAGGAATTTATTCCTTGAAACGCAGCGCGCGTAACAGCTGCATTGCTAAAGCCAGGGTAATTATGCTGCATTATTGTAGAGCGCTTAGAGATTTCTGCATATAGGAAGTGTTAGGCGCGATATAAGCAAGGATAATTATCATTATTATTATTATTCCTATTGGTTGACCTACTTATCATGCTTATATAAAACAGATTTTGATTGGTAGAGCCCATACAAATGGGCGTGTCAACAGTGGTCAAAGATAAGATAGACGCGGTCCTTCAAGAGATAACACAGGGATAAAATGATGTTCAGAATACCAACTTACAACAATATTAGCACTGTGTTATCTAAAAAGATAACACAAAACTTACCACAATCTATTATCAGCTAATCCTAGAAATGATTAGGCTGCATGCAACCTATGGCACCCCTATTGGAACAACCGTCCAAGGCTAGATAACATACAAAATAGAACAATTCGGGAGACTTAGGACTGGATGGAACCATTCCGGACGGAATAGCCCAAAATAGGCTGCGATTAACAGGAAGAGACAATCACGCTACCCAAAGGTACTCCTGACTTCTAATATTCATGGTGATAGACCCCTGGGCAGACCAGCCAAGAAATGGTTATTGTGTAATTAAGGCTGATTGTGCTACAAGATTTCTAGGATCCCTAACAGAAGTTACAAGAACATCACAAGTTAGGAAGATCTGGCTGGAGGTCGTGAAGCAGAAGCCATATCACACATCTCGCAGATGGTGTGGACAGCTTAGGTCAAGGTAGGTGAAGGTTGCCCGCCCGTCCTCTTTCTAGTTGTTGTGATATCTCAGGAACCAATAAAAATATGAGGCTCATATTTTTTCAAATTGTGTATCACCATATATATGGAGACGATCTGAGTAGATTTTGATTTAGTAGGTCAAAGGTCAAAGTTCACAGATGTTAAACACTGAAATTCCAGCTATTAGCCTTGTTATTGCAAAATCTCTAGAACTACTAGAGATACGAGGCTCAAACTTGGTGATAAAGTATCAACATAGGAAGATGATCTAACAATACCATGGGTAACCTACAAATGTCAAATGCGAAAGGTCACAGAGATCTATTTTTGAAATTGCAGACTTTAGCCTTGCTATTGCGATATCTCAAGAACAAGGAAAACAAAATGGGTCAAACTTGATTAAAGTATGTATCATAATTGGAAACAAACTGATTAGATTTTTGGTAAGTAGGTCAATGGTCAAACTAAGGTTATTTGTAAGTTTAGAGCAACAGAAAGAATGAATATTTGTTCATGTATAGTAGTATTATCATCTTGAATAATGAACGAATCGTCTTTTTCTTGATTTTTTTTTTTTTGTTCTCAAGAAGTTTGATGTTTATACTCTATATTGTTTACTTTGATATGACCATGAGATATTCGTCTGACAACGTGCGCATGCGTCCGTCTTCATCCTGTGAGCATAACGACCGCCAAAGCGACATCAATGCGTCCAGCTTTTCAGCCGATGCTGTTTTCCGCAAGTACGCTGTACACGTTATGAAATCAGCCAGTNAAAGCTCACGAAAAGCCCGCGAAAGGGGATTCGGAAATGTTGGCAGTCCTCAGATAGAGGGTGCTTTCAAAAAGAGGGAACGAGCATATGCGTACCCTAAATAACACTGAGTGGGGTGGGGGCCGGGCGTAATACGCCATCTTCATGATTAAAAACAAAAAAAAGCTATCGAAAAAGTGATAAGTTGATTTTTTTTCCCGAAAGTTCATGTAATCATCATCTTTTTAATACAGCATAACGGTTTTATTGTTATTGTGTGAACCAATGAATGAACTTTTCTGGGCAATTTTACCTGTTATTAGGAAACGTAACCGTTTATTCCTTTGAAATGGGTGAGAAAAAGATTGCTAATTTGATGATTTGAATTTAAAACAAAAATCACGATTTGGCAATTGTGACACCAGGTATTTTCGTTTGTCCTCTGTTGTGTTGTGTGGGCACGATCACTATTTGTATTTATTTTCTTATTGATTCGTTGAACGAAGGCGCCTACCTGACAATTCAATGATCATGATGCCATTGTCTTTTAGCATTGACATCAGTCTGGTGAAGGTCGTCTCCATGTCACCTGTATGATACATCGAATGTATAGCACTGATTAGGTTGTACTTGCATTTCGCCAAAGGACTTTCAGAAAAGAACTGCGAGAGAGGACTAGTGAACCACCGGGAATCATGATTGGATTCATCATCAGAACTCCATGCAGCTGCGTTCGTTTTGAATGTTTCAAATAATCTTTGATTTGGCTCTACAGCTACATTTCTTATTGACGTGAAGTGAGATCCAAGACTCTTCAGAAAGTGAAGTTCATGATGACCTGTAAAGGATGGGTAAAATTACGAAGAGCACTGATTTATCAAACTGATTGAGTTGCCACATTTTTGCAATAGAAAAAGGAATATAAACCAGTCAATTTGAATTGGATACGACATAGACATTATGTCTGTTTTTATATTTTTCTTCACATCCATCGCCTAAAGGAAAAGGCAAATAAAAAGGGGAACCTACCTTCACCTACACCCACACCAAGAAAATTAAATTGATCGTCTGCTGGAAATGCGTCGGTCATTTTCTTCATCACATTGTCGTCAAAATATTGAGATACTTCTTTGAGAACGACATCTTTCATGGCGATCCGAGAAAAACCATTGCAATAAACATCTTGATATCGGTCCTGATTATCAAACAGAATGGTGAAACCAGACATGATATAAGGCCTACAAAATATGTTTCCACTGCTGAGGAGCGGGTATGTATGTAGATCTGTTTCGAATACTTTCGATTCCCACTGTTTAAGTATTCGATCCCGTTTCCTGTGAAGCTCTGGTGACTAATAACTCGTTATCTCTCGTTATCTCGTGTAAATGTCACTTGTGTATAGATAATCAGACTTTGCCCGAGTGGTATAACTGCTCTTTTTACTCTTTACACCACTAAATCCCCCGAGTAGGTTTTCCTTTTGTGTGCGTTATAAGAATGCGACAAGTGATTTAGAATGTAATTTCCGAAAGCAAAGAGAAAATGGACTTTGAACGGGCAGGTTTAAAGGTCTAATACACATATTATAGCTTGACTTACCTAGCAACACTTGATATATGCAGTTATAATAATTAAAAAAAAACTATGATTTCAGAAGAATACGAATTTACAAATTGTAAAAGAAAAAAAAAAGTGAAAGGCGTAAATATTTTTAAAAAGGGATGAAACGCCGATAATACCAAACAATAACAACAACATCATGATCGTGCTTATTCTCGGAATGGTCCAAGAGTGATATATAATGTATGTGTAGCCAAAAGTGGGGATTATGCAACGCTTTTTGACATATTTAGGTAAAAATAAAATTGGATAAAAAAGAGTGAGCACTATTTTGTTTTCCTCCGAAAATTTGAGAATCGCGCCGTCCGATATTTCGCTCTTGGGGGGGGGGCGG
>BEXV01004407.1:0-11281 GCA_003118195.1 Hemicentrotus pulcherrimus | reverse complement strand
TTGATTTTTATAAAAAACCTATTTTTATATGAATCTTTTGGAAATGTAATAAATGTGCCATATTTATATATGTTTCTATTTTTTTCAAGTACTATGAATTCATGACTTTCTTTTTAAGCAGTAGATATAATGAAGAAAATGATGTACTTTACAATTTATTTTATCTTGTTTGTACACTCCATGTACTTAATCATGGTACTATTGGAGTAAAATGTAAAAATCTGAAATGTTAACAAAATATATATATTTTTTCACTTTCTTACATCTCAATTTTATGAAGCATTATTGCCAATCATAATGAGTTGTGGGATGCATAAATGCTTGTTAAGAATTGTTTGTGTATGTACTTAATTATTTCATTATGGAAATTGATTAAAAGTGAAACCTAGTATTTGGTTGATACACGGAAGACATTTTCAGAATCATTTCTTCGACTACCATTGTCAGAATTAAGGTAATTGCTTTTTGTGCCATTACCTAAAAACCTTAATTACCACTTTCATCATCATCATCATCACCAATCTAATCTGCATCTCCTTCATCCGCGTCCTGATCATTACCACAATCATTATCATCATCATCATCAATCTCCAATCTCCAATCTAATCTCCATCTCCATCGTCCTCCTAACCATTACCATCATATCATCATAGAAGTTCACCTATTCCACTCGCATGTGCCTGTTTAAAATTAAAACTACAAAGGGAACTCGAATCTTTAGTGCCACAGAGCCATTGTCGCTGATATTCTCGAGGATCTATTAGAATGGTCTGGCTTATGGTTACCTAGACAGAAATAACCGTTTGATATGGGTCATTTCTTTAATAAAACTGACATTTGTTGACATTCCCCATACACATGTATAGAGTATGTATAGAGGCCGTCAGAGGAGCCACATGCAATCTCAGCGGAACAACCGTCGATATCAGTAGGTATAGCACACCAAAAATAATGACAACAAACACATGTTATTTGATGGTTGCAAAATGATCAAGCTTTCTGAAAGCTTCAAAAAACAAAAAAACAGAATTGAAATCGGTCAATGCGTTGTGATTTTATACCATTTTTTCGATATCGCAAAATTACCGAAAAACCTGCCAGAAATGGTCAAATTGTCAAAAATGGCACAATTCGACAAAGTTGACAACTTAATTCATCACTTTCTAGGACACAAATAATAAATTAAATTATTAGACACTAAAATATCATCTTTGGTAAAAAATACAAAAAAGAAAAATCATCTATTACCGTTTTGAAAACAGAAGCCAACAAAATAAGTAATTTTTGCCATTTTTGCGAATCTGCAGATATAAAAAAAGTTGTGAAAATAACTAAGTCCACCTAATTAATATGCGCATATGTAATCAAATCAAAACCGAACATGATACAGTGAAACCTATGTTTATCAGACAGGTATGGAAACATATTTCATTTGTAATAAAATGAAATCATGAATATTCATCAAATATGCAAATTAGGTCATTTCAGCTAATCATTTTGGGGGCATTTTTTAAATCATATATTCATAGATCATATTTACACCAATATTGACCTTAAATTCCTAATATTTTTGCAATGCCAATACAATATGGCGATGGAATTTACTTGGATCACCGTCACAGCTATTTCCCCATTTTTTTCACAAATAATTCAGAAAAACCGATCATATGATAAGAATTTGTAGACTTTCAGCTACATCACAGTATATGTTTTTTTTTTTTAAGATGTCAGATTCGAGGATTTATGACGATTTTCCGAGATACCATTCAATCTTTGGGCATGATGGTAACCCTCTTGGCCATAACATTCCACAGGGACTGAATTTCAGAGAAAAACAAAGTTTGGTGATCCCAGTGTAGTTGTGGCTACCTTGAGCGTAAATAACAAATTGATTCAATGAGTGAAACACATGATGATATTGCATTTTTGTAGGAGAGTTTTATACATTGAGGTGCATTTCTTCACCACGCAGAATAGCAGCGCGAGTCAATGGGCGATTAGCGGGCCATGTCACACATGGCTGAAAAGACAATATTCTAATTCAATAATTAACATATTTTTCCACATGCCTATAACAATGAAACTACACAGAAATGTAGTTAAAGGTATGCTTGCAATAAATGTGAAATAAAAATTTATAAATATTTTTTAGTTTAAAAAAAAAAATACATTAACTAAAATTGCTATTTCTACCAACTGACTGCTGTGATCACCCTAATATCAGAGACTGAAGCTTTCGGTCTATAAATGGTTACCATACTTTCAATAAAATCTCTTTTCTCAGGCAAGTACGCCTCTCTCCCGGAAGGTACTATGTCTTCGGGCTGTCCTTCCTTCCGTACTGCTTTTCGTTACCACAATAGCTTAAGAACTATTTAATTATTTTTTTAAACCAAACTTGGATGGATTATACACGAGCATGCAATGATGCCCTGATTATATTTTGGGTGGTAGAGGGCAAAGGTTATAAAGTCATAGTAGTGATTAAAAATATACATGTACATGTATATCATAAAATATCTCGTTTCATCAATAACTTGAAAACAACACTTGAAACCAAACTTGGAATACATATGTTTTTAGCTTGCAAAGATGAACTGATTGTATTTTGGGTGGAAGATATTAAGGGTCACATGGTCAAAACAGTGTTGCAAATTACCAGAAATTACTCGCTACCGTGGTAACTTGAAAAGCATTAAGTAATTAAAACTAAAATTTGATATAGTACATTATGAGCACGCATGATTCTGCTTTCTTACTGGGAATTGTACTATTATGTATATGAAGGCTGTATTTCCCTTTAATTAAATTGACGTTCTCATCGGTTTGACTGGGATCAAATGAATAAAACCCAATATTATTTTTAAAGGATAACCTTTAAAACAAAGAGTAGTTGATCTGTAGTTAGAGTAGTTTGAGAGAGAACTTCGTCTATTTTTTGAAGTGTTGAGGCACCGCTAAGGCGCGTACTCAGCGACAGCTGTATGGAATAGGAGACTAGGAACGTGTCAGAGAGCGATCTAAGAGGAAAAAAAAAATGACGACATTTCAGAAAATATGGTTATAGTACGTTTATGATGTGAAAATATAACTTATTCTTTCGCTTTCATTCTCCCCTTTTCTCTGCTTTATCTCTTCCACAAGGCTCTGTCCGATCATTAAACGGCTTTCAAGTGGACTTATATTCACTAACACTAACATTTGTGTTCACCCAGCTATGGATTAGATTTAACATTTTAAAAAACCCAGTTAGAAAGTTATGGAAAGCAAGACGGTGAAACTAGTATGAAATTAAAGTTATAATGAAAAATGACGTAGCCATAGTTTCTCCTCTGCAAAGATAAACGAACCTTCGGAAAAACGACATGTTACCTTTGGAACGGTTAGAACGGTCTCATTTTCTTAAGCGACATTTGGGATGCTTTAGTTTATTGGTCAGACTCAAAAGAGTGACGAGTAGGAATCTTAAGTGAAATCTCCTACAGGTATTTGACATGGATGGGTAATGATGGCTGTAGACTTTTTTTTGCATCAATGGCTTTCCGGGTGGCACAAAAGCCCGTCATCACTGAGCAACGCCATATCAATTGCAGGTCAATGGGTATGTACTGCTCTTACATCACTTTTAATCACGATGTCGACTCCCATGCGTGGGAGAATGGCCAGAAACGAAACTGCATTCGTTGGAGAGATTGCTTCCCTCGATAAGTAATTAAGTAGTAGAAAACTGGAAGAATTTCGAAAACTTACTGACCAATTGGAATAAGGTTATCAGCCAATACTCTGTTGGTTTCATTTTCCTTTTAACTCGGATATTTTTGCATCAGGATAACGCATTCTGGCCCTCAGCAGATTACAAATTAATCAAGTTGAAGAAACTATTGCGGAAATGTATGATTAAGAGATGCATTGAATATAAATTGCAAGAGACAACCAATATAGCTCTATGCGGGAATATCATCCTCTTTGTTATGAGCGTTTATATTAAAATCGTATTTGTCTAACATGACTGATGGGAGACGATATTTAAACGAAAAATGAATAATGTAAAAATATCTATTCCATGAATTAGGATTTTGGTTCACTTTGGATTTAGGTAGATTTATTCCTATTGATGACAGATAAAATTCAAGCTGATACAACGTCTACCTTAATAAACGGCTCAAGTAGTATTATACGATTTTCATCGTCAAAAGCAATAATTTCTGACTAAAATGATATAATTCCAATTTATCGATGCAATATAAAGCGGGATAAATTTATTGGTAATTTGGAGTAGCAAATTATAAGTCTTAACTTGTCAAATGATTAAGCCAAAGGCATTTAGGATGTGTGTTACAGTGAGGCTAAATGTACACCGTTTTCGTATCGTTTTTTCTCTATTGCAAGGCAATATCTCACAATTATGGACACACACTTGGTTAGCAGAAGTGACAATAAATCACTTTCATTAACAAAGTAAATAAAAAACAAACATTCAACCAATCAAACAACAGCAAAAACAAAAACGACTGTAGAAAAAACCTAAAACTTAAGCGTGGAGCTGAGGTAATTTTGCCTTTACTGATGATTGTGAAACGCTGGCGCTTCGACGTGAATTTACCCTACTACGCGATAAGTGAGATCTAAAAAGGTATAGTTATTTTTATTTCACCCTTTCATAATTATATTTCACCTCCACATTAAGCCTCCTTTTCTGGTATAAGAAGTCTTTAGCAAACACCGTCCTTTTATAACACATCTTGTATTTTGAAAAGTTCAGAATTCGCGAAACTAGTAAGAAGCGTTCTTAACTTCATTTAAAGTAATGAAACATGAAGCTTACCATTGAGTGATTCCTAAGTACTCTAAATGACTTTAATTACCACGGCAAATGAGTGACTGTGAATCTAATAAGATATGAATTTTTAAAGGAAAATTAGTCGGGTAATGGACGAAAAGCGAGGCATCAGATTAATCTCCTTTGCACATTTTTGAAGTAAATGAAATCTGAAACTTGAATAGGCGCCTTACCGGTAATTATTAATAAGATTGTTGCCTGGGAAATCATGCAATCATTGAGAGCTTAACCCGATGTAAATCGCTCTATTTACGCTTTTACCTAAAGATGGCGCAATTGAAATATAACGGCAGTGGTAGTGATGTCGATAAAATGTCCTTCCTCTACAAACTGTATTTGTTTCCATAGCACATTTAGTCTTTTAAATACAATCTTGACAACAGAGGATGCTCATTCGGAATGATGGAGAAGCTTGGATCGCGTGCGTTTCCAATGCAGGAAGTAATCACTAATCGAGCTCAGTGAATACGTGTAGGACCTTTATTGCGTGCAGTTGCCATTCATTATTTTGTTATCTTAGTTAAACTGAGGGCTGCTAGCACCTCAAGCTTTATGTTTACATACTAGTAGTAGCCTTCCTGTATAATGTTGATATAATTCATAGTGATCATGCATTAAAGATAAAGTTGACTTTTGGTCATGCTATTGCATTAATTGTGAAAGAAACGTGGTATCGATCAGAAAAGGTTGATCACTACTTAATTTGTATGATCGTATTGGCTAAATTTCACACATTTTGTGGTCTAAAATTACCTTCATAGCAATTTTAGGTTCTAAAAGGGCGCTAGAAATGTCTGAATTGCTGAATAAGAGCAATAACCATGCACCTTGAAGGCATTCGTGGTCTGAAAATAGAACTTAACTATCCCTTTAAAGCTTACATTTATAAGTTTTCAACTTAGACCCTAATTCCAGTCCACCCTTTATTCTTGAGTCACAAAAACGCATTAAAAACATCAAATTTACAAGGGGCATGATCATAACACTTGTTAACTGTAGTGTCAAATACTGTATTGCAAACAATGGGTCAAATATAACTCACATTTAAATGCACATGAATACATATGTTCGAAAAAAGAGAAAGGTAATATATGAATAAATCAGTGAATCAAGAAATTACAATTACAATAACATTATACACGTTGCAAACAAGAAAACAAACGAATTGCCACAGTTTTATATCTGAACGTGAGAGAGGAATTTGGAGGGATTTGATTAATTATGGCGTTGTCATTCATAAACGTTTAGGGTCTCCTCGGCAGGGAAAGGTTCTTATTATTTGTGTTGATTCTATGGCGCCACACAGGAAGTCCATTCATTGAACCATACACATGGAAGCAGACGGCCCTTTCTGCGGAGATGGACATCGGGGAATCTTTATTAAAGGGGCGGTCTTTCCCAAATTATCCGACGAAGAGAAACAAAAATGACCGTAATCATTTTGATAAGCCTTTTGGGGCAACAATTTGAAATAATTAAAGGATTATTTCTTGGTTGTTTAATTCCACTTGATTTTGAAAGCCAGAAAGGGAGCCAAGGGGGTCTGGAGCGTGTGCCCCTAGCTCCGTCATTGTAGATCTACTATTACGTTTTTGGTCTCGGCCTTATGCAACTTTTTTCTCCAGGATATATATTTCGTCTTGTCAGAAAATAAATACTTTACACTAGCTTTAATCGTAGGTCTATGCTTTAATGAATGCCTGAGTATGGGAATACATGACGTGTTGTGTACACAAGCTCGGGGGGGGGGGGGGGTAAACCAGCCCATGTCCCCTATAACATCCCGATGGCTATAGCTGCGCAAAATAAAGTATAATCCTCTAGCTACTTTGTCTTCCTTCCACAGGTCCATTAAATCGCCGATAACCTATTTTGTTCTTTTTCGGGCTTGTCAATATTTAACAGCATGATGCCTTTTTTTGTTTCTACCGAATCATGGAGCTGTCCCGGATATTGAGGACAGTAACTTCGTTTCCCTCTCCCTTTTTTCATCATCCATGACAAAAACTGTGATTGTATATCATCTCTCCTTTATAAGCCGATAACGAGAAGTTTGTTAGAATGTATCCTGCCCCCTCACAACTTGAATGATCATAATTATATCATAGGGCAATCGGAACAGTATAACCGACAAATCGAAAGAACATTTTGGATTTCGGAATCCTTCGGTGACCTTTCCAAGACTGGTAAGAGGTCAATAGCATTGCTTTGAGACGCGTCTTCGTATCTGTTTATGATTGAAAGGTTGAAGAAACATGTGCCATTTTTCATTAATCTTCAGCATGTTCATTGTTGGGTGAACGAAATGCACTGATGAGAAAAGTCTAACCCAAATGCGGTGAAATATTGTGATACTGTAGACAACTTGAAAACTAAAACATTATCTACAGTGACCGTGCATTTTATTGTAAATACCCTCATTGTAAATTAGGAAATACAGTAGTTGGAATAAAAAAGTTCCTGGGAAGAAAATCCATCCCATTTTTGACATTCCTTAATATACACCAGTGTTAACGTACAATGTTTCTTTGATCAGACATGCCTTTCATCTTATTGTAACCAAAGTTCACCAGGGTTGATGACATAACTATCTACCATATATTTTGCCTCAAACGTTTTGAAAAGTTATCAATGGCAACAAAGGAAAACCGGAAAAATTTGATCACTCTGTTTTTGTAATACGAGTTGATCGCCTCTGAAAAAACAACACGCATTGCATCTGCCTCATTCATAGCATGTTCACAATTTATAGAAACGTTATACGTTTAAAGAATCATCGTATAACATAAGAAGCGTACATACTAGAACACAACCTCCTTTAAAGAAATGTCGTATACAGAAACTAAATCTTGTTTGTTTGTTTGGTTGAATTTCATTTCTGCATAACGTTCAATTAAACGTAATACAGATTAATCAAAGGAATTGCTTTCGTATGTCTATTTCTGTTCGGCTTTACCGTCCCCCCTCTCCCTCCCCCAGATTGAATGACGACTCTTGTTAGACCCTCTCAAGGCTACGCCTCACAAGGGTTAGATTTAGTAACTCAGGTGGAAGCAATTCAACACCCCTGATTGTAACCATTGTAAGCTGCATGTCTCTCTAATGATTGTATCCATTACTCCCCCGGGAATCGTCCCCACGAGGTTTTGATTGAATTCAAAAACTTGTCACGTGCTCCTGCTATTCAAGTCACGCAATGGGTATACGTCTTTCACTAATATAGTTCCGAAACGACGACATTCAATACGACACAGTAGTCTTTATATATCCCCTTATGTTCAATTAATTAGACAAGAATACTTTATTTCCGCTGTAAGTAATATAAAACTATTATCACTTTAAATAAGTTTAGCAGACCTCCTTTTCAAATTTCCTATTGCTTGTTACAATGCCATGCGTTTTCCCATAGATAGTCGTTGCAAGTTTGAACATAATAAAGTTTATAAAAGTTAATCTAGAATACATCAAGCGAGATAACATCATGTATTATTATGTAATTTATGATATTTTCCTTTTCTAGGCTGACACGGGGCTGACACACCTCTGGCTCAATAGCCTTGTTTCTCTTTCACTTCTTAGTTTCAGAAGGCTTCTGAAATAAAGTAATTGATGTGACAACATTATCTACTCTTCAATAATAACTGATTTTGGGCCTATGTTTTGATAGCATTGTGGCGGAAATCAGAACTTGGGCTTTTGGGAGTGAATACACGTACGTAGCCTGAAATGACGGTTATGCACAGGGTTCATAGGGGATCAACACGGGTGGAAAGTGTGTGTGTATAAGGGGGGGGGGGGGTGGAGGGGGTTGCAAGAAAGTGAAAGAAATAATAGAAAATAGATAAAGAGAGAAAGAAAGAGAAGAAGAAAACGCAAAAGAAAGAAAGATTATTGTGAGAGAAAGAGAGAGAGAGAGAAAGAGAGAGCGAGAGAGAGAGAGAGAGAAGGGCGAAGGAAAATTATGAGAGAGAGAGAGAGAGAGAGAGAGAGCGAGAGAGAGAGAGAGAGAGAGAGAAAGATAGAGAGAGAGATATAGAAGCTTAAGACGAAGAGAGTTCTTTCACATCTTACTAAGATCATTGTTTCTTTGTGAAACTTTAAAACAATGTAAGGAAGGATAGGAAACATTGAGTCCTGGATTAGTCATAAAGATCTAACTCCAGGATAACATTTCTTTATAGAGTCAGATCTTAAAGGGGGAATTCCAACTTGCTATGTATATGGTTTTAACGAAACAGGAAAATGGAAATCTGGTAACAGATCATAGAGGAATATCCGATAAAAGTTATTTTAAAAAAAAAAATTGCAAAAATAACGAAACAAAGTGAAATTCTATTTCAAAGGAAAATATAGTCAATCATACACGTAGCCTTAATTTATTATTGCACATACTTTTCCGCACAACCTATCAAAATTGTTGATGTGTCCGTCACAATGAACTTAGAAAATGAAAATTTTGTGATTTGTTTGATGTTGTTGCTGTAGAGAGCAACTGTTAGAGGGCCTCGATAGATACGTCACAGAGTCGCCAATTGCTGAGAGATAACAATTAATAAAGAAACTCATTATTTTCTTGTTTTGGTTGAGTTTTCTTCAGACTCTAATCATAGTAATGAATCTGTTTTCTCATTTTCCCCTTTTATTTCAACTCACCTTAAGGATGGACCTTTTCTTTAACAAAGTAAGCCATTCAGCTTATCCATAAGCTCAGTGCAACATCTTGTTGTGCCAGACTTAGAGTTCTATTTATTATTTCACATAATAACCGTTAAATATAATCGTTTTCAGATTTTGGTACAGTCATATGATCTCGAATTGCGGTTCTATGTATCTCTATACTGAACGCAATAATTCCTTGACCAATCCAACATCCATAAATAAGCGCTCAATAATCTCTCAGGCGCCTATATTGCTTTTTTGCCTTTGTGGTTTTGGACACAGATTTCCACCTGCCTCTGCTAATAAAGTGTCTCAGTACTCGCCTATCGTTGGCAGGGGCGTCGCTAGATATTTCATTAGATGGGAAGGGAGGGGGGGGAGTATCGGAGCATATTAACCCTCAATTACTGTATATGGACATATTTCTTTTCTTGCCGACATTCTTGTCTTCATAGTTTCCTTATAGGGGAAGTCCACCCGGGTATTCAGTTGGTTTTATTCAAAGCAGGGAAAAAAGAGAAACAAATTAGGAAAAGTTTGGAAAAAAAAACGATTAAAGATAGAAAGTAATGATTTTTTGGGAACACTAACAACACCGGCCAGGCCTTTCATTTGTCGAAGCTTGTTTCCGAAACCTTTTCAGAATTTCAACCTTTTAACAATTGAAACTATGAGGACATATTTTACTTCAAACTAACAACAGACAAACAAATATTACCAAACAAAAAATGTATTTTTAAAACTTCATTAGGGGTTGTTGGGAATCATGTTGATACATTGCAGGGTTGAAGGGTCAAAGTTACGAAAGGATTTTGACGGGTTATTTTCTGGTGTGAGAACGATGAGAAAGAGAGGAAGAGAGAGAAAGGAGTTGGATATATAGAAGGAGGGAAAGAGAGAAAGAGAGAGAGAGAGAATAGAAGAGAGAGAGAGAGAGAGGGGGGAAGAGAGAGAGAGAGAGGAGAAGAGAGAGGATAACAACAAGGAGAGAGAGAGAGAGAGAGAGAGAGACAGAGAGGGGACAGGTGGAGAAAGAGAGATAGAGAAGGAAAGAGGTATCGGAGAGAGAGAGAGAGAGAGAGAGAGAGAGCGAGAGAGCGAAAGAAGAGGTAAATCGCCATACTTTTGTGTCGGCGTATCTAGCTTTTAAGCAAGTAGGACAAAGTGACGGAAATGCTAGAAGTATGCATAAGGGGCAAAGGAAATACTTACCGCATGTTCACAAAGGTGTGTGTCTGTAGGTGTGTGTGTGTGTGTGCTCCCGCGAATGTGGTGGAAGAAGAAAAAAAATGGGTTGTGATCTCTTGATCTATAAACATGTCAACATCTGTCCCAATTCGATCGGAAACATGGACAAGTGGTGCCAATAATGTACCGAGAGAGCGCCCAATGTGCAATACGTGAGTTATTGCGCAGGAACTATTGACCCTTAAAACTCTGAGAAACCTCTTGAAGAAAAAGGCTGTTCGGAATCTTAGGCAAAGCAAGATTAGATAAAGTTAGATGCAAATCACGTAGGAAACTAGGCCGACGATTAAGGGTAAGGAGATGAGAAGCGAGTCATACCATCTTCCTGCCTTTTCCCCCTTTCGTTCTTCCCCTTTTCATATTATATCTTAACTCATTTTCCCTTTTGTTGCTATTTAAACGGGACTGGGGGCACATGGTTCTATGCCCTTGTAGCAACGTTACTCGATCTTCTTTATACCTGTCATGATCTTGGCGGATTGATTGATTGATTGATTGATTTTTATTCGCCAAGCTTCCAACATACAATATACA
>BEXV01004403.1:6730-17883 GCA_003118195.1 Hemicentrotus pulcherrimus | reverse complement strand
AGGCAGGGGGGGGGGGGGGGGGGGGGGGGGTGGGATCATTGCCAGGCCTAGAGCCTGGCATTGGCATATGGTGATTTTTTAATAACTAGGCCTAGGTCTAATTGGCACAAAATTAAACATGACAGTCATACTCAAATATAGTCATAGGGTTATAGTTATAGTTATATTCTAGTCTACTGTTGGCCGGGCTAGGTCTAACTCCAGCCCAGGGTCAGGGAGTGCAAGCTCCGGTTTTGGCGTTGGACTCGAAGTCGGAGCTCATTGAACTCTGGAATTATTGTCATATTCATAGGGCCTAGACTATGTCTCTTTATCTAAGAATCTTGAGAATTTTCTGAGATAATACAGAATAGTCATTCTGCATTGTTTTCTTTCAGGCGTGATCAAGTTTGGAGTTTAAAGGGAAAAAAGATTTGAAAGAGACGATGGAAAGATTTCTTTTTGCGACAGCCACCTAAATCTAGGCTAATCCTAACCCTATTTCATGTTTTATATATCATATTATTCTTAGATAGCCTTAAAATCATTCGAAGCTGTACCCATATTGTTTATTTATTTGGGTGGCTGTCTCAAAAGGAAATCTTCCCGAGACGAATTCAACGAATCGCAGTCTATTTTAAAGTCAGATAATAAAAACAGCACAAGTGTTCATGTATGGGACAGATTGGAGAACAAATTTGAGAGGCCGTCGGATTTGAAAAGACCGAACATTTCATGGTAAATGGAAAGTTATAAAGCATATCACATATTGAAATGTCCATAAAGTGAAAAATATGGATTAAAACTATATGAACAGGTTTTATACTCACGATTTTTATGGAAAGAAGCGATCGAGAAATAGAGGGTTTTCAATCGCACCCAGTGTCTCCTGGCTCGACGATATCGCATCTTATTTTGGCGGTGAAATATTTGGATAACATTAATCGAGCGAAATATATCTGCACACAGTGCTGCATCACGATTGGTTAATACCTCTCAGACCAGGTTTGAAAAATTACAAACCTCCTATCTGAGCAGTCTGTAAATTTCAGGTCTGATGACGTACATAAACCGAGGTCTGATGACAAACTTCCTTTGTGACAAACCTCCTTTGTGAAATGTAATGTACCTTGGCACCATGAACTTGTATGATCTAAATGCAAATTAAAATTTTATATTTATTTAATCTAATTTAGTATGTCGAATATTAATTCAAATTATTTGTATGCGCCTTGAGCATCTCGAGAGATGGATATGTTGCGCTTCATAAATATTGTTATTATTATTCTTAGTATTATTTTGTCAGACTAAGGTCTGAACTCATACCTGAAACACGTCATATGACGTACGAAAACCTTAGTTTGTCGAAAAAACCTTCCTTGTGAAATGTATTTCAGACCAAGTTCTGAACAAAGGTCCAAAATTTGACCAGACAATTTTTAAATGAGAGGGGGTTAATTTTACAAACATTACACCCGATATTTCATAAATAAAGCAGCGTGTTTTCACAAATTAATACTCGGGTAACGCGACCACCCTACCGGTTGTGATGACCCGATGATAAATGCCCCTATCAAAATCTGATAGGTGCCCCTTTTCCTTCAAAAAAACATCAATTTCCCTTTGTAATAAGTGCCCTTTCTCCATTGTAAAAAGTGCCCTTTTTCATTCTGGCGAGTGCATCTTTTCAGGTGCGAGAAACGCCCCTATTCATCCCTGATATTTGCCCTTTTCATTTTGACACGTGTCCTTTTTTCTGTATATGTGCCCCTTTCCCTTTTGATAAGCGTCCCGTTCCCATTTTCCATAATAACCTCTCCCCTTTCTCTTAAATCCGTTTTCTTTCTCGTTTCATCTCAGGTAAAAAGATTTTTTTTTTGTTTACCCCTGCCCCTTTTACTTTCTTATAAGTACCATATTTACCTTGGATTAGTGTCCATTTTCCCCTCTGATAATAACCGTTTTTACTTTGACACGTGCACCTTTTTTCTAACAAGGGTACTTTTCATTGTTGATAAATGACCCCTTTTCTTAATATAACATGCGAACCAAATTTAAAGCGAATTCGAGCCCCCATTTCTGTAAATTCTCTAAAGCTCGCTTTCATGTATAAGTGATATTATTTTGTTACTTGTAAAAGATCTTTCCCATTTCGTGATTAGATTGTGCTTAAAACTCATCAGTATTTGTTTGTTATCCTCGTTTTAAGATGTAATATTTTCGCACTGCGACCTCACAAATCGTTTTTTGTTTGCTCGCTCGCAAATCAAAATTCACACCATTAAGTCCTGACTAGCTGCAACGTATGAGCCTTATACAGTATCTTGGAAAATGTAGAGAAAAAATATTGATGTCATGCCTGCTAATGTAATCACAATCAGGACAATGTTAGGGTATATAGAAATGTCTAGACAACAATAAATGTTTCGCTTTGAGGTTTCTCTTTGTAGATGTTCATTTCCCCCAGGAGAGTGTCCTTTTTTGCCCCCCCCCATGCCTACACTGCTGATGACGCTCCGCCTCTTTGATTATGTCTATGATATCACTACTTGTTAGTAGTTGCAACCGCGGGCGACAATTTCGTTTTTATGACGTCAGCCATCTATACTCAGAGTTCGTCCAACTTGAATTTAGTTTGTCACAAGACAACGTCTTTTGTTTAGTTGTGCCTAACAAAGCAGTATTCGCTATTCTGTGCCCAACTTACACCGGGTTGGCCAAATTATCATTTACAATAGCTTTACCCATGAAATTGGAAAACGTCATGCGAGGAGGTATAATAACTAAACATTGGAGGTTCTATAATTAAGGGGAAGGTAAAGCCCCAAATTACATATTTATTATCATAATGAAATAAGAAACGTCGAAATTACAGTAACGCTCCACAAAAGATTTTATTTGCATGAGAGCAAAGCGACTGAGTGAGAACATGACAATTTAAAATTGTTTACTTGTTAATTTCTGGCAGCTTTCTATTTTTTCTCTTTTCCCCACTTTTTTGTGGGAGCGGGAAGAGATTAAGATATGACTGAAGTTCAAAACTGATCCCCCTTTTTTGAAATCAGGAATTTTTGACAATGATTTATTTATTGCAGGGGTCGTGGGTAGAATAAACAGAAAATAATATGTTTCTGTATTGATTGTGTAACCTTACCTTTGAAGAAGAAGCAAGAACAGCAAGCTCATGGTAGAAATCATCATGTAGCCATGGCTTACTACAGTCTTCCACAGTCAGGTCGGTGAGGCAAGGTAGAAGAAAAAGGAACTTGGCTAGGTCACATGATGCCGTTGGATCATTTCCTGCTAGGATGCATGCTATGTACATTTTTTCTATCTGTTCAGAATTGAGAGATAATAACGACTCGTAAAACTACCAATTCAAATATCTGGATGTAACAATAGCACATGATTTACGTTGCAACTTCCACTGCCAGCAATTACGTCACAAAGCCATGCAATCGGACACTAGGATTTCTTAGGAGGACTTTATCACCCTGCTCGGAGAAATAAAGAATAGAGCCTACCAAACCCTTATGCGACCACAGATGGAATACGGTGCTGTTGTCTAAAACCCTGACAACCATCTGTATGGAGAACTTGAGAGGGTACAGAAAGCCACCGCTCGTATCATCCATCGAGACTACCAGAAGAGCATGTCTTCATTGCAGCTCATCTCAAATATAAATTTTGATCCATGCACTGCGCTCTAGCTGTCTTTTTGCACAAGCAACCATGCCTTTCAAAGTCTGTCACAATATTCCATTCCTACATACCATTACTCCAGCCTCTTACATCGGCATACTATATGAACCACCCTCAAACTCACATACCAGATGTTACTATAGAAGCCTATAAAATACTCCTTTTATCCACGTACCGTGGTCATCTGAAATACACTACCCTATGTAGCTGTACACCCTCACTAACTACTTTCTGTGAGGCTGAATCCCTACTGGTACACCGGCTCCTGTAAACTGAGCAGCCGTGTATTTACTTAGTTGCACTTCTCATTTTTGTTGTTACTGTATATAGTATATAGCTACAGCACTGTCGGTCACTGACTGCACGTGCACTCCATCCCAGTATGGCTTCCAGAGTAAGCTAGCCGCAAAAGGGATGACAGCTTCCTTTTTAAAGGGTTATGTGCCGATAAACATAAATTAAAATTCTGAATTTATTAAACTGTAATTTAGCTTTTAACTTGAAGTTCTAGAACAAGGAACTTATCAAGGGATGTAGTAGGAGCTGTATCACTGAACATCATCACGGTCAGTAACAGTCGATTTAGAATATAAAGCAATAAGTCACATTGTAGTAACGACACATTCAAATAAATTTCTATACGAACTGGCATGGGTAATGTTGGTTACACCTAATTTGTTTTCTTATAACTCGTGGTGCAAAGTAATTGATATTCTCATTATGCATAGCAACAGTGTGATCGATTTCCTTCTAACATCACCTTTGAGAATGAGGCCCGACGAGCTAGTTCCTGGTAGAAATCATCATGAAGGAAACAACCTTGGAATTGATCGTCAGTGGTACGCAGCGTCAGGTCAGTAAGACAAGGCAGAAGACATAGAAACCTGGCTAGATTACGTGATGCTAATCGATTATTCCTTGCTAGACCACAACTTTCAATGCATAACTTTTGAACCTGTTGAAAAGTGAAACATGACGATAGTAAGGATATTGTTAATAGTAATTTTAATTATCATAATGATCCTGCTACTACTACTTCTAATGAGAATGATAATGGCAATAGGTTTCTTCATTGTAGTAAATGTTACAGTAAAAGGCAGATAAAATATTAACTCCTTCCTAAATCAAGTTTTGATTCACCCTTTTGTAGGAATGCTATACACATTGACAAACATATGTTGGTCAAGATTAAGGACTGCCAAAAGCAAAATCAACTTCACACCGTCTGCTAAGGGTGTTTAGCCACGTTTAATTAAATATTCTTAGGAGCTAATATAATTGCTTTTAAGATCGATTTTCAAAGGAGATCATTACTTTTTTTAATGCACACGTAGTATTGTCTTTTTTTAAGGATCGATTATTAAGTTATCAGCCCATTAGAACATACAATGAATACGTGTGTACGTCACTACATATCAAATTCAACTTTTTAATTCTTTTAGGCAAGTTAGAAAGAAGTAATGAATAAAATATATTTAATTATCGCAAGCAATACATATATCCATGAGATATAGCGCAAATTTGCATGAATCAATTGAGATTCCTATTTCTTGTGTTAAACTTCTGATCTTTCCTATTCAGGTACTAGAAGATTTCAACTAGCGATTTCATCAATCAGGGTATCAATAACTACATTAAATCCGTAAATAAACACGTTACCAATCACCTTTGAGGAAAGAGCTAGACAAGCAAGATCGTGGTAGAAATCATCATGTAGACATGTATATGTACCAATCACCCATATCGTCAGGTCGGTGAGGAAAGGCTGAAGACAGAGAAACCGGACTAGGTCACGTGATGCCGTAGGACCACTACTTTCTTCATTGCAAACGCTTATGAACAACTTTTGAATCTGTTAAAAAGAGAAATATGAGGGTGGTAGCGATACTGTTACAATAATAATGATTATAAATATAATAATGATATTAGTACTAATACCGCCGCTGCTATTACTGCTACTACTACTACTACTACTACTACATCGTCTACTACTACTTCTCATATTGCAAATACATGTACAACTAACACGGACGCACCACGAATGCTAAACCATTTACAAGCATGCGCTGAAGAAGAATAAGGACTGACAATAAATCAAATATACTCAAATACCTTCAAAAGTATATAGAAAAGCTTGGTTGAATATTTTAATGTGGCGTGATTCGTTCATCCATCCCCCTCTACCCTCAATCTAGCAGTCAAAGAGGTTCTTATTTCGAAATGGAATACCAATTTTAATTTCTGTTGTAATGCTAAGCTTACAAATATTCTCGATATGTTAAATATTATTGATTTTAAGAACGAATTACTAAGAAAATCATCAGTCGAGAGGTGTATGCACACGTGTAATTGTCTTTTGTAAGACAGTAAATAATTATTACATCAGCACATGTGGATATAACATGAATATGAATCTACTTCATTTTATATCATCTCCAATTGTTAAATGCTAGTGCCCTTCAGAAAGAAGTAATGGACAATGTACAATTTGATTATAAATTCATGTATCCATAATATCTAACGCAAACAGGCATACATCAATTTTTATTATTATGTCATGTGTGTTAACGTAAGAAAATCCTCATACTGGAATTGTCAGTTCCCTTTGAAATGAATGTAGTTACGGCACATATACATAAATCGAACAAATATGCCCCGTTGGTTGCCGATATACAGATTAATGGATATTCTGTGGTGTATCTTCCATTTTTGAAATAGGCTCTAGAGGTCATATTTCGCCAGACAATGTGACGAGGCTAAAGCAGCTGTTGAACAAAATAGTAAACCTGTCAATTTGAAACAAGTTCGACAGAATCTATCCAAACTATCTATTGTTTCTTCGTTTTTCATCTACTACTCAAAGAATGCCAATAAATGGGATATCAACACTCCCCTTCGCATTTCAAGTATGTATTAATTACTCACACACTCTCACACAATTGGTTAATGCACCTTGTAACCAGTCATATATTTTCTTTCTTTAGCTTGCCTCTTTTCATTGCCTGGCACTGACATAATCCTATTTGTATTAAACATTAACTTAAATGAAACTCTTGTTACACTAATGATGTTTGCTTCGTATTAAGTTGATATATCAAATGAAATTTCAATATTTAGCACTTCTTGTTTCATCTATAGCTAGGAATATCCATAACTCGTCAGTCTTCGCTATGTTGTAAAATGAGTTATTTTTTGTTTTGTTGATGTTATATAACATTATACACTGTACTTATATTGCCCTGCATTTTCCAGTAATATGGGATTGTCCTGGGCTATTGCATATTCTCTTCTTCTTTGTTGTGCAAGTTTGATCAATAAAGTGATGTTTAAAAATAAAAAAAATAAAATAAAAAAAATCAGTTACTTGAACTGAAACTATAAACTTGATACTTCNCCCCCCCCCCCCCCCCAGTTGAAGATCACCTTTGAAGAAGAAGCAAGACGAGCAAGTTCGTGTAAGAAATCATCATGTAGATATCTATGTTCGATATGGTCACATTCTAGAGACAGGTCGGTGATGGAGGGGTGAAGACAGAGAAACCTGGCTAGGTCATGTGATGCCGTTGGATCATTCATTTCTAAATTACAATCTCCCATGGTTAACTTTTGAACCTGTTGAAAAATGAAAAATGACGATGGTAATGATACTGTTAACATTAATACTTTTAATGTTGACAATGATGCCAATACTACTATTACCCCTACTAGTTACTACTACTACTTTTAGTAATGACAATAATTTTCTTAAATTTGGTAAATGATACAGTATATGGCTTGGAAAAAAGCTGTTTGTTTACCTTTCTGTGTGAATACTACGAACCCTTACATAGGTGCGTTGGAGATTAGGACTTTCGGAAAAGGGATCAACTGTACTCACATCTCTATGGGTAGCCTATATATACGGGCTTGATTTCCTGTAAATGTTACCGTGATTCATTTAACCCCCGCCCCCGAACCTACCAGGCAAGGCCCTTTTGACCCCGAAATCGAATATCGATCGTTTTGAAATTTCTGTCTGTTAATCTTTGCTGGAAAAATGACTGAAAGTTTAAATCATTTGGGAATCGCAGACAAAAAGCACTGTAAGGTGTTCACGCTCGCACTTTCAACACGTACAAAAATGGGGATCGCAGTAGTCATACCCGCCTACAATTTCATATTCTTTTGAAAAGATCCCTAGGGCGCTTTTCAAAAGACTATTGACAAGTAGGCGGGCATGGCTAAAATGACGACTCCAATTTCGACTAATCAGATGGCTAGATTTCTAAAGTGAGGTATATAAAATACAATCAAGTATCCATAAGATATAGCGCCAAAACACATAAATAACTTTACATTCTTATGTCCTGTGTTGAACCTCAGATCTTTCTTATTCGGTTACTAGAAAATATCAACCTTCGATTTTATCAATCAAGGTATCAATAGCTATAATTAATCCGTTTACATAAAACAGGTTTAAAAAAAAAAATCACCTTTGAGGAAGAAGCAAGACGAGCAAGTTCGTGGTAAAATTTATCGTGTAGCTGTATTCGACCGTCTCCCATAGCTTTGTCCTGTATCGTCAGGTCGGTAAGACATGGCTGAAGACAGAGAAACCTGGCTAGGTCATGCGATGCCATTTGATCATTTGTTTCTAGATTACAATGCGTTATGTTTAACTTTTGAACCTGTTAAAAAAGTGAAAATGACGAAGGTAATGATGATAATAAAGATTGATTTATTAAACATAATAAACGGACGTTTTTATATGCACTTTATTACAAAGTTAAAAAAAATAAGCATGTAAAAGTATATTCAACTAGTAACAAGAACGAAATACAAACAAACTTAAACTAAAGACATGTAGCTTAAAGTATTTATTCATTAAGAGCAAAATTAAAGGGCAATTAGTCCACTCACAAAATAACTTATTTTTAATAAAAGCAGAAATATCAGTAAAACCAATCAAAAGAAGTTTGAGCAAATCAGATAACTAATAAGAAAGTTATCAATGTTTAATAACATGAAAAACTTTGAAAGTAACTAGATAAATGCCAACAACTAACAAGGAGTGGGCTTCTCAAGCCGCACTAGTATCCGAACTAGTTATAGAACTCTTCAAAATCGAATCATTTTTAAATGGAATTGGTGATCTTGCGAAAACCATCGCTCGTGAAATGACAGACACTACCTTCACTAAACTTAACCAACTGATCGAGAAAAATGAAGGCAGGCTTCATGATATAGAAATAAAGATGGAAGAGAAAAATCGACGAGTGGAAGACCTAGAAAGAGAGATAGAAAGAAAGGAAGATAGAATAGTAAAGCTAGAGTACGCTGCTAACGATCTCCAACAATATTCCAGGCGATCATCTCTTCGAATCTTTGGTGTCACGGAGACACCAAACGAGACTACAGATCAGATAGTCTGCAAAATTGCCGCGGATCAGCTTAGAATTGCCCTGTCGCCAGGTGACATCGACGATCATATCGCGTCGGGAAGCCTGGCGGCAGGCATCATCGCGCCATCATCGTCAAGTTTTGCTCTTATCGCAAGCGAACCGAAATCATCCAAGCACGGCGATCATTGAAAAATACTAAAATTACGATTTAAGAGGATCTCACACAACACAGTGCTCAACTGTATGCAAGAACCTACAAACACCGGTAGGTGTTAACTGCATGGACTCGTGATGGTATGAATATTGCCTCAATTCAAGCCTCTGGTGGAAACTCGACTTCTAAAGTTATACATTCAGATATCGACCTCGAAAACCTTTGATGGTTATTTCACGTTAGCTATATTGTGAACGATCGAGCCGACATTTTAATGACTTATATTTCACTCTGGAGTGAGAAGTTTTTTTTTACATTTTATCTTTTTGGATCTTTCTAATACTCGAACTTTTAAATGTAAAATACTTTTTGTATTTCTAATTTGTTTTTTGTGTACTGCTTGTATGCCTGGAAGCACTGTAAATTCAATCATTAATGATCAATCGTTTGTGGAATTATTAAGCCCGAAAATGGAGAAAATGATTTTCATAGACCCTCTCATGGATCTTATACATGCAATGAATTTAATGACCTCGTTAATGATTTGAATGATGGCTGATTTTCGCATCTTACATATCAACTGCCGAAGTTTCAGTAAAAATTATGATAACATTAGAACTTTTCTTAGTTCCTTAATAGTTCAATTCACAGCTATTGCTTTGACTGAGATATGGATTAAGGAGTACAATTCGTATTATGATATTCATAACTATACTCTTGTACTTAAAGGTCGACAGAATAAAAAGGGTGGTGGAATTGGTTTTTATGTAAGAAATGATGTGAAATTTAATCGTAGACTTGATCTTGATATAAATACTCCCTATATTGAATCGCTTTTTATTGAAGTTGTTACTGCTTATATAAGTGCAATTCTCGGAGTTGTTTATAGACCTCCTGACCAACCTATACAAAGTTTTCTTGAGTCGGTCGAAAATGTTATTACTACTGTAAACACTGAAAATATAATATTTTACTTTACTTTACTTTACTTTACTTTACTTTAATACACGATGTTGTAGGTCTAGCCTGTTCATCGATCCACGATTCTTCCATGGTTAATGCTACTTGTGGAGGGAGGAGGTTGTTGTAGTAACATGAGTCAACAGACAACACCTAGACCGGCTCATACAGAAGGCTTGCATTCTTTGACCAGTGACTATCAAGTCTATTCTTAAATGAATTTACCGACCCAGCTGCCACAACGTTTTCTGGGAGACCGTTCCACAGTTCCACGACTTTATTGCTAAAAAGTATTTTCTTATATCAAGCCTTGAATATTTCTTTTCAAGTTTTCTAGAGTGACCTCGAGTTCTATCTTCTGTACTCATCTTAAAGGGAATCTCTTGCACATTGTACAAGCCTTTCACGTACTTATACACATCGATCATGTCCCCCCTTCTACGCCTGTGAATAAGAGTTGGTAGTTTGAGTTTAGTCAAGCGCTCCTGGTATGATAAATTTTTAAGGCCAGGAATAATCTTTGTTGCACGTCTTTGTACTCTTTCCAACATCCTCTGCTCTCTTAATTTGTATGGGGACCATGCGGCTTGTCCATATTCTAAAATGGGCCTAACTAGGCCTTTAAACAAAAACGGCATAGTATCAGTATTGAGGTACATAAATGTCCTACGGATAACTCCAAGTACTCGATTTGCTTTGAGAACTGTTTGGGAAACGTGATCTTTAAATGATAGTTGTGAATCTACAAGGACACCTAGGTCCTTTTCTACTTCTGTAACAGATAATGTTACAGAGTCTGTCCCCGTTTTCATACAATAGTCTGCAGAGGCTTCTGCCGGTAACTTCCCAAGCCTTAAAACAGTACACTTATCAGGATGAAAGCAAAGCTGCCATTTCTCAGCCCATTCTTCCATCCGTGACAGATCCTCTTGAAGTTGCTTTCTTAAATCTGCAGTATCAGCACGGACATACAACTT
>BEXV01004402.1:15338-27559 GCA_003118195.1 Hemicentrotus pulcherrimus | reverse complement strand
GTATGTGTACAGTAACAGCAACCTTTTAGCAGAAGATTATGGCATTTTTTTGGAACTGATTCTGTGTCTCCACTCCATTTTCACCTTGCGTTTTGTTCTGATTTATTTGGCGATTTAACATAACAGGGATTTGTGTAGAATGTTCTTCAAAGGGTTCTTGAAAAGGTTATTGCCCTGTTGGCAAGCATTTGCAATGTACTGGTACTCTGACCAAGGACCTGCAAGATACCTACACATACAACTTTACATTTAGCAAATCTTTAAAACTTTCTCTAGTGTTTCCACTTCTTTGTTTTGATCCAAGGAGATATTTTGATGTGGTAGCAACAACATTCTGCTGAAGGTGAGTGTCAGATAATCTCTGTCATACTGGCGAGAGCTTGTGATGATGCAGATTCTGGCAAATCTATAGAACTGGATCGGATCAGGTAGTTGGTTTTCACAAACGTATATGGTTAGAGCAGGGTATGTTAGTTTAACTCTCATATCCTTGGTTAGAGGACATTACAGTTTACAAACATTATTCTGCTAGAGCCTTTACTAAAGGTGTTCTCTGCAATGTCAGGAGCCTGTGAAATATCCCAACAAGAAGAACTACAACTGTAGATTTTTCGCAAATCTTCAGAACCAGCTCAATATTTCCACCCTGGTTTCATCTTGATTTGTTCTGACTCATCAGGTAATTTTACAAAGCAAATCTTGTGATGGAAGGATGGTTATAACAATATTCTGGTAAAGGTCATTGCCCTCTCAGTCATTCTTTGCAATACTGTCAGTATTAAACCTGTGAAGTCCCTACAACTGCAGCAGATTTGGAAAAACTGCAGATTTTGGCAGATCTTTGGAGTTTTCTTAGTGTTTCCATTTCTGTCTTAATCTTGATTTGTTCCCATTCATCAGGTGATTCAAGCTAATCTTTTGACCGGAGGACAATTCATGGTACTAACAACATCCTAGTAAAGGTAATTGTCCTCTCATACTTTCTTTGTAATACTGGCAGAAGCATTTGACATCCCTACAACTGCAGACTTTGAAAAATGTTTAAAAATCTTTTGGTGTTCAATTTGATTTGTTCTGATCTATCATATGATTTTTTTCTGATCTATCATATGATTTCAAGCAAGCAACATTGCTCTGATAAGGTCATTTTCCCCATTGGGTATTCTTTGTGATACCTCCAGAAACCTGCACAAACTTATAACCATTGATTTAGGCATTTTTTTAGAGCTATCTCAGTGTTTCCGCTTCTACATCTCAGTGTTTCCGCTCTCTTGATTTGTTCCAATTCATCAGGTGATTATAACAAGCAAACCTTACAATTAAAGGATTATTTGGTACTGAGAGGATCTTGTAAAGGTTACTGTCCAGTTGACAGGTCTTTGTCATACCATCACAAGTGGAAGTGATACCCTATCAAAATATTGATTGTCACCAATTTGGAAGGTTGGAAGGGAGGAGACATATTATTGATTTGAATTGTTGAGTAAACAATCATGCGTGAGAATATTGTAAGTTGGCCTCTTATTTGCTTAAATGTATATTGTAAAATGCTTTGTGCATTATTTGTATTGTGTGGAAGAGTGCATGGTTCAATGACCTACATGTTGAGGAGAAGAGAAATCAAATTTCTTGCTGATCATTTTATATTCTGTCTTGAGAACTTCATTTGCAGGTCTGTTGGCTCTTTTTGAAGATGCTAATTTGTTGAGCTGTTCTTCTAGAGGTAAAGGCATTATTAAAAAGCTTGCTATTTTGACTATCTTGTAACTGGTTTCATTTGATGATCACTAGCCTTTTATTGTCTTTTTGTGGGGCCAGAATGGCATTAGGTCTGTGTTCAAGTATTAGAGTTACATGTAGCAACCCTTCTGGCTCTGAAAATACAATATTGTCTGATAGTGATGATTTATGTGAAGCTTCACAGGTTTTTATTGAGTTCACAGTAATCAATTCCATTGAAAATATTAATCAAAAGATCTTTCCTTGCAATTAATGTCAACACAAGTTTCTATTATAACATCCATCCTTCCCCCTTTGCATTTTGACTGAAAACATTTAATCAAAAGAGAAAATGGGAATTCAATGCCTTAGGCTGTAACGGAACATTGATTTCTATCTCCTTCAGGTCCAAAGTCTTCCTTATATGATTTTTGTTTAATGTCTTGGGTGATTGCTTTGTAATTGTTCAAAAATGGAAGTCAAATTTTCCTTTTGTTATACTTTCTGTGATTTTTCTGCAGATATCATCGTCTTGGTTTTCTTTCACGAAATTCAGAGGCCTGTCATGATCAATAATTCTATTGAATGTATTTCAAAATTTATGGCTTCCTTTTGATGAAATCATAAACAAAGAAATCTTTTCTATTAGAGAATACAATTGAAAAAGCAAGGTGCCCTCAGCAGGGGCAGATTCAGGATTTCTGAAACAGGGAAGGGTTGGCCTACTTTTCAGGAATAATATCTGAAGAAAAAGAAAATAAAAGAAAAGTGGGGAACAATGGTTATTTGTCGGGTAATTTGGGTCATGTATTTGGAAAGAGGGTCACATTTTTTTTGTTTGTTTTTTTGTTTGTTAACAGTGTAGGTTATGAAAGGGGCACATGCTGGTATAGTGCCCCCTAAATCTGGCATTAGCACCCAGATTCTCTCTTGACTTCCTCTTTATTCATTTTTGAGCAATAATGTGTCAAACTTGCTAACGATATAGTTTTGGCAAAGGAAGTTTTTTCCGGTTTTGTGGTATAGTCCTGCTTAGCAGTGTGATTTCTTTTCATTGGATGGTTGTGGCCTAAGGATATGCGGAGCTGACCACATGGTGTTTCTGACTTTTCGATGTCAGATTCAATATTTCAGCCATTGGATTACACTAGCAATACCACAAAGGAGAACCGGTGGTAGGAATTTCGTCATCAGTACCAAGAAGAAGTCTGTGATGTTTATACGCACACATGTACTGGTACATGTGTAGTGTTCAATGTACATCTGACAAGGGATTTGTTTTTTTAAAAACAACTTTGAATGTGGTATGGAAGTGAGACGTATTGACTGAGCGTCTAATTTGTATCAATTGTGTAATCGTAAATTGGGAATGCGTCACTGAATTTGCATAACTGGAGATGAGGTAATTGTGGTTGGTGCTTTTACCACTTCGGAGTGCCTTACGTTTTGGATTGAATGGCAGGAGTGGCTCCCTTTTATTGTGTTATTCTGGTTCATAATTCACTGCTGTAGATGAGGAATATTTTTTTTTACAGCAATTGTGATTTTTTATCTAGGGCTTGAAACCAAAGGATCAGAGAGACAAAACAAAATTACCAAAGGATCAATATCATTAAATGAAGACTAGTCAGCATCAAGGAAAATTTGACAACACTTTTGAGTTTTATTTGAGGAACAGACTCTGAACTCCCACTCCTAAAGCATCCCGTCGTCGGGTGAAAATACAAAATCTACACCAGTCAACATTCAGCCATGACTTTGCCATCGCGATAAAGAACTTCTTGAAAGTGAACATTTACGGAATCGGAGAACATCTATCACTCAGCATGGATACGGCACGCTATACCTACAACAGCATCGGACGCACGCATGGCTATCCTATTTCAATGCGGTAAGTCATTGATGGGGTTTCAAATTATCACTTTCTACGAGAGAAGAAAATTGAGTTGAGTTACTCCAAAACTAGTAGGGAAATTGGGTTTGTAAATGGGTCGATCATTGCAGAGCATTTCTCTTTAGAATTATATGACACATTAGACATTGAAGGTCATGTGTGAAGGTGCCTTATAAAATGTCATGTACTTTTGAGAGTTTCTGTTGTTTATTATTGTTCCAATTCTTGATTTGGGTGATATCTAGACCGACATGTTATGTGAAAATTTTTTCCATGTATCAAGTTCACCGTCTTGTGTTTTTCCATGCATAGCGCCCATGTATACAATGTAATGTCAATAATATCAGTTGCAGAGGAGAACCCAAGGATGTTTTGATTTTATTCATGTTATGATTTGGTTTTATTAGCATCCCAACCTGGAGGCAAAATAATAATGTTCTGCATGGCGCTTTACATCGACCGTGTCTACAGTATATTAAGCGCTTTAGAGATAGTTGAGATACATACATGTACATGTATACAGTATGTGTATTTTATTACATGTACTACCCGATGGTCCTCGGGATTTAGGCTTCTTGCTTGCCCCGCACACAATGTATGCACATTCTCCACTCCTAAACCTTTGGATTGAGAGTTTTGAATGAACCAATATATACCGAGACACCACCACAATATTCTAATTTTGATACAAAGGTTTATGTATTATTTATTGACACTATCAAAACATTTCTATTTTTCTAAAAGCATTGCTAATTATCTATTGTTTCTGCTTTGAATGTACACATAGAGGCTTCTTGCATGTGAGGCATAGAAGTCTCTTTTACAGGACGTGAATGTTGAAATTGTGAAAAAGTTTTGTTTTCTTCTCCTAAGAAAGACAAAGGAGATGAAGAACTACATTGAAATAATCTAAAAACAGAGAAGTTTTGGTTTTATTGTGTGTGTATGTGTGTGTGTGTATGTTTTATTAGTAAAATGTTGTCTGTTTGGGCCACAAGCATATTACTTGTCAGTCATTTATTTTAACATATACTTAATATGGCTTTTAGCAGACCATTTTATCATTTTCTTGAATTCCAATGCAACTTTTTACAAGAATAGATTTTGCAATGAATTATTTTTGTTAATTCACACTTTGTGAACAGACTGATGTGGGAAGGTCATCAGTGTTTGACAAGAATCGAAAAGCATTAGGTACTTAAAGATGTCAACTTCAGAGTTCCTTTAGGCCCGTCTTCACTATCTCAAGATTGCCAAATATCCAGCTATTTGAACTATCCCGATCGAAAACTATCCAGCTATTTGCGTCTTCATTAGACTGAAGTAGCAAATTAGCTGGATAGTTGTTCGGGATAATACCCCAAGATATCTCGGTCTAGTTTGCAAAATATCCCACTATTTCTGAACTAGCGGGATAGTTTGCGACCGTCCTCATTAGACCGAAGTACAGAGTCAAATATCCCGATCCCATCATGCACAACGATTTCCAGCTCGCACATGCGATCTGTACCGCTCAGCACGCTAGTACAACCACTGACTTTGAGTAAACACGGAAAACCGCAAACTAGACCAAGATATCTTGGGATATTATCCCGACCCACTATCCAGCTAATTTGCAACTTCGGTCTAGTGAAGACGCAAATAGCTGGATAGCTTTTGATCGGGATATTTCAAAATAGCTGGATATTTGGCAATCTCGAGATAGTGCAGACATGCCTACTGAGAGCTCGGGAGTTGGCCGAAAAGTAGGTTAATCTATCTCTCTGCTTTATAAATGCAAAAAACCCAAATGACATGTTCCTCAGAGCCCAGTCCTAATTTTTTTAGATCCCCCATCCCCTATGCTTCCATTATAACTGCCTGTGCTAGCTCCTAGCTCATCGCAATATTGATTAAACGATGCTCCCTTTTTTTACATGGAGATATCGGTGTCATAATTTATGTTCCATCCCAGCCCCGCGCTTCTCCGAGCTAGAGTGTCGGTCAAGGACTCTTAGGGAACTATATCAATAATCCACCCAAGACATGCGGCGAGCCTTTCTCCATTTCCCAGTTGTTCAATCAACGTGCTATTTAAAGACAGTTCATTGACTCGCCTGTGTTACTACGCTCAATTAGTGACGATGTATGGATGAGACCGAAGCGTTCCCCCAGTCGATCGTTCAATAGTGCATGAATATCTCCCAAGATCTCATCATGTATAGGCATTACACTGCAGGTCTTCTTGTTCATGTTGCTATGCAAGGAAGACATAAAATTCGAAAAAAGTATAATAAGAAGTATGATTCATTTTCGTGTATCATGGTAGTCGTTTTTCCATCATCTCTGAGGACAAACTGTAATATCTTTCCTCTCCAATATGTTTTGTCTCCTGAAAGCCAAAAAGGTATTTTAATTTGCTCGTAATTTGTTTGAATAAAGTAATTAAATATACATCTTATTATGTGGGAATGCTTTTCTGGTTTAGTTGCAGCAGATGAAAATTTTAATTCACCTGTTTATGTACATGTATAGGCTTATTTAACATTTACAGTTTACCAAGAACTGACTTTTTAAGAGAAGCAAGAAAATGCTAGTAGGTACATGGCCCAAGCCCTATGCATGCAATAAAAAGGCAGAAACAACAGAAGGTACAAAAATTGGCAGAAAGAACTCTCATCTCAGGACTCTTTTACAGCAAATAGTGCCCTATCACCTCGCGTCTATGATAATTTGAAATTTAGTTTTACCAAAAAGATGAGATGAAAAAAGTACCCCCCCCAAAAAAAAAAATAATAATAATCACCTGAAAATGTGCCAAGACCCATCAAGTATACTCTATTTTGAACCTTCCGAACTCCCGAACCCTATTAATGCTATATAGCTCAGTATATATACATGTACATGTACACCTTTCCCTTAAAACCCATACCAGCTGAGAAAGAAATACAGAGCAGAGTATGTGCCTGCATGCTCTTTCACTCTTTATAATATACCACCAATGCCCAAAACAAACTCTGGTCTCTTCTCCAAGTACCAGGGGGGTATCCAGTCTGAGTCAAGATAGGCGCACTATACACAAGAGCATATGTATGCTAATGCAAGCAGTTCAGAAAAGCTAGGGGTACATGCACCCTCAAACAAATGCTGAATGTCACTGTTTTACCATCAGACAATACATAAGTTTCTTTGTTTTTTGTTTAATTTAAAGAATGTGCAGGCCTGCCTATACCATCATCAAATAAAACATTATTCCCTAATTTGGAATACAACTGATATTTTACTTGGTAGGATATCTATCAGGAGGGGTAAATTTACCCCCGAACACCCTTTCCTGTCCTTCAAATGCACGCTATTTCTCGGTGCCCCGCTCACTGTCGACACACCTGCCCTCTCCCCGGATGTCGTGCCGAAGACAAATTCTTCTGATTGCGCCATCAAGAGATATTGGCCCGCTCGCATGCTTCATTAAAGGTGGAGTGCTCTTGAAATGTTCTGCTGATCCATAACGATAGATAGATCTATACGGAAGGGTGATATTTGCCATCAGTTTATTGCCAAATCCCTCGCCTTAAGAGAGTCTTTATTTTAGCCTTTCCAATCCTGCTGCAATTCACAGTGCATTTATGTACCCAAGATATAGAGAGATTTGCAGTAAGGAAAAGCTAGCCTTTTTCTGTACATCCAGTGCAATGAAAAAAGATTGCAAAATAAATATGTCAAAAATGCTAATTTGAAGTAAATTTTAAGATAAAAGAAAACAAATTGTGCTATGGCTGGATACCAGTCAAGTCAAGTGCAACAAATAGGACCTACTTAAATCTGATATAATTTAAATATTTCATATTGTGTCAACTCATAATATTTCTTGATTTCTTTGGCACATTTTTTTCAATTTCATATTCCATAACTGCAAATGTTACTCTTGTGAAATAAGAATGCATACTCTACAACGTAGTTCATATTCAAAATATTTGCATGGAAGAGCTTGTTTTGATATGAGGTTTAATGTGATCTAGAATATTCCAATTTCCCAATTGGCTTGTAAATGCTTTGCAGAAAAAACGTATGACAATTCTGACTTAATATTCTTTTTTTTTCACATTTACAAGAAAAAGTATGAATTAAATATGATTTTATTTCTTGTTCTGAGATTGTATTACAAGCTATTCTAGAACATTTTAATTTGAACCACTCTCTGCCCTTATGAATTGTAGTATTCAAATCACTTTTTGATAATATTGATAATAATTATATCATTTCAAAGGAGATTTGATTTTATCAATTACTTTTTCTAAGTTCTCCTTATTTAGTTTATATGGATTGTAATCTATAAATTGTTAATACATTTCCAGTGATTTTGATTACCTTAAGTCACATCATTGTTTTATTGTATGAAAGGTAATTTCCTTTAAACAGTTTACCAGTACTTTATATTTTAGAAATTTTAATGAAGAAACAAAGAAATTATTCACCAGAGATTTTGAACAGTAATGGACAAAAGTACAAGTGAATCTATTCTCCTATTTCAAAGATTCCTCCACATTTTTCTGATATAAAAAGCGCCAACCACCTGCTTTTCATGTTTTGCTAAAGGCTGTATTGACGTAGCATTTTGTTCAAATTCCAAACGATTTACAACTTTACAAGTCATGAAGATCAAAAGACCTTTGTGTACATGCTGACATCTAGCTTGTATACCACGTGTTAGCCACACCACATTTTTGCCACCTTTTAGCTACCTTTCAGCCACCCTTCAGCCACCCTTCAGCCACCCTTCAGCCACCTTTGACTTAAAGCTGAGTGTCACCTTTAATCCAAGACGCTCCATGCATTATTGACTAAATTTCATTTTTACGCCAGAGAGGTGAAGGGAAATAAACGGTGCAGATGTTGCGTGAGGTTTCACCACGGTACCGCGACACGTCTGCGTGCCCCACCGAGACCCTGGCTTATTCATGGATGCGCATAAGGGTGATGGAAAATAATTGTTCGAACAGCAAGGAATGCAATTTGATCTATGTGCAGACTGTCCTAATTTTAAAGGGAATGGTTGAATGATTGCTGTATATTTTTTGTATAAGGGTATAATTTTAAGCTCCAATAAGCCCTCTTTGTATATTATGAGTGAAACCTGCATTGTGCTCTTTTGAAAGCCTGTCTATTTCTACCTCCATACACTCTGATTTGAATGACAATACTGGATATGAATTAATTTCCACTATATTAGAGCATTTTGAATGCAAGCGTGAATCGGGAGTACAAATCATTTGGTGTTATATTGCTCCTAATTCCCCTACCCACTTCATAGGGAGCCATAATTGAATCATTGGAGTTGAAAACAGGTTGTTGCCATTTTTCATTATTTAGAATATCGGTATGCTCTATAACAAATATCTCAAGGACTAAGGATAGATAAATGTTTGATTAGCTCTACATATACTGTATGTAGGATTTATTCGAATATCAAAAATTGTAACTGTTTCTTAAACACTTATTTTTTCTCAATCCATTCGCTCGTTTAATATTCTGAGTTCTATAGAGATGTGGGAGGAGATATCTAGAGATATTTGAGAGAGAGAGAGAGAGAGGAAGAGAGAGAGAGAGAGAGACAGATAATGATCATCGTCTTATATGATTGAAATTCAAGCTCAGTGATCATCTTTCTGAACTGCCCCTGTATTTTTATTGCAAATTTGATTTGATTTTCTTTTCATTCATACGGAGACAGGAGAGATATATATACAAAATGTGATCAGATGTTGATGGATGGTAGGAATTGACATTCAGAGTTTTCAGACATAGAAAATCAAGGTAGCTGTACCAATTTCAATCTTTCACAAATTATAATTTGATTTTTTTTTTCATTCATAGAGAGAGATTTGCTTTTCATTTGTAGAGAGAGACAGACAGAGAGAGAGAGAGAGATTTTAAAATAGAGAATTAATATTGATAGATTGTGTATTAAATGTAAGTCCAGATAATGTTCTTCTATACTGCCCCTTCATTTATTTGATTTGAGATAAAGGGAGGGGGAGAGAGAGAGAGAGAGAGAAAAAGAGCAAGACAAGACTGAGAGATAATGATCATCGGTGTCATTTAATATGATTTGACGGATGGCAGGCATTGACATTGGAAGCCCTCTGAATCAACTTCAGTGACAAAAAAATCCACCTGTAGATCAATGAAAGGCCAGATCAATAAAAGGATAAAACTGATTGATGATGATGTTATCTTTTGACAGGTCCGTTTATAATTGGCCGCATAAAATTCCATGAATGGTGCTTAATTTGCCTTTCGGTTCAAGCCACAATATTCTGCATACATACGTTTTTTAGGGACGCTGGCTGCTCGCAGTGCGGAGTTTAATATTTCCTCTGGGATTCGACGACTGAAAGTTAATTCATATCCATTTGTCACCTTAGATTGTTGCGCAAACCGACAAAAGGGGAAGTGCAAGTGAGCAATAAAAGATCCGGTTACGCCGAAAATAAACATGCAATCTCAAAGTTATGCCACGGTTGTGCACAGTTGCAACTTCTCACGGCTACGCCTGGGTTGGAATGCACAGGAACGTGCCTCCAGAGGTACTTCGTGCATACTAGATTACACAGACAGCTTGGCAAGCCAGAAAAGCTATTAGTTTACTCGTATTTGCATGACTGCTTGGCGCTTTCATGCAGGGATAAGACGTGAATGGGATTCCGGGCTCAATCCAGGCTGAGATTAGGCTCGTTATTTCCTTTTTAGCTCTTTTTTTATTCTTTTCTTTTCTTTTCTTTTTGTCCCAACCCACCCTCTCTCTCTCTCTCTCTCTCTCTCTTTCTGTTTATATTTTTACACGGGAAGTACTTATGCATCTAGGTTTGGTTCTGTTATACACCCCCCCCTTTCTCTCTTCTCTCTCTCTCTCTCTCTCTCTCACTACCATTATTCATATTGGTACAGCACATAGTAGACTTTATAGTTCTGTTGAACAGTCTATTTTGCAAAGACCTGCTGGAGTTATAGGGTTGGAATAAAGCTATTTACAATGTAGGCTATTGGAAGTGTTAAACATTTGAGGTTCACCATTTTGACTATTCAGCTTCATCTGTAGAAGTGGGGGAGATTTATTTAGACATTGCCTGAAGCTGGAGGTAAGCCTTTTGTCAAATTCAGATTAAACTTGTTTTGCTCTCTGGGTATTACTTAGTAGCTTGTATGCTTATCGCTAAATATAGTACATTGTATAGACTCAAATCACTGGTTCAGTGTTCCTTTACAAAAACACCCCAATGCATACTCTGAACAGTCTGAAGGGTATTTAATGTGGGGGAACTCTAAAAGTAAATTCCAGTGAGTTAGCTGTACATTAGTGTCTACATGTAATCGCAAGTTAAAGCTTTGTAATAATCAGCAGCCGCCAAGTAATACAAACATGTTTTATATACCTACCTGCATATGTACGATTAATAAATCATCATTGGCTTGACACAAAATGTGCACATAATGCAACAGTTAAATTGTACATTATTCATTATTGACCGTGTGATATGTCACAATGTTTATGAGTTAGAATTTTGCATTAAAGTCAGCTTTTGAAAGTAAATTGCTTTGATGTGATCTGAATACAAGTTAAGACATTTTACTTAAGTAAAATAGTCGCTTGATCTGCATGTCTGCGATTTAACCAGCCTTTTTATCATGTACACCTGTATATGGGTATAGTTATCCAAACTATAAATGCACGGACTTGTCACTCTGATCTAGTCCCTGGATCATGTCTATGCGAGATTTTGAACAATTCATGAATTCAGAGACTTGATGAAAGGCATTAGATACACCCTCACGTCTTAAGTTTTTATCCAATTACATAATGGAAAGCTTTGAATGAAGTCTCAATGTATTAGGTCCATGATGTAACTGAGAGAAGGAATTTAATGACTATTAATGGACCTTGGGTGTGATGATGCATATAAATGAAATCATTATTACGAAGATCTGCTATTGGAAGGAATTCGTAGTGGATTGATACGTGATCGTAAAGGCCTTGGAGAGCAATAAATCATTTTACTGATAGTTTATACAGTCAGGCAAAACTTCTGAAAACAGAGAAAAGACAAATTCATTGAAGATTCTTCCAACAAAGTTTTTCAAATAATGCTATATCTTCACAATCTTTTAAAGTCTTTTAAAACACCTTTCAAATGGCAAACATTTGAAAGAAATAGATCCACAGCAGAATATTCCTTGTATGGATTATAGCCTTGTTAGATTTCCCTTTATAGTTTAGAGGGTGGATAGGCCTGTAATAAGTTTATGATAATTTTCTTGTTTTTTGTGCCTTGATTATGATGACAGAATCAAGAGTGAACAAATCTATTTGAATTTATCAAAAGTTGAATCATTTGAATGAGCTCAAACCATGTCTTCTGCACAGTGATTGGTTGGTCTGTAAGCTAAAATTGCAGCATGCTGAGATTGTAATTCATCATGCTTTGACATTTTGAAGAATTTATTTGTACTGATCTACATGTATATAACCCGCTTCTACATGTACAAAGAGTTTGATAACACTTGGGTAAGTTGGCCTGTAGCTACATGTGTGTGATTACAAATTGTAATACGAAGGTGCATGCAATGTGTA
>BEXV01004401.1:11542-27312 GCA_003118195.1 Hemicentrotus pulcherrimus | reverse complement strand
ACAGTTCGAGCAATATATTCTTCTCTCACACTCATAGCCATCCAATAGTATATAAATATTTGCAAGTCTGTTCGATACTATAACTGAATATATCAGCATCTGTTGCCATGTAGAGGGTCTGTCGTTATCGATGGGAGTCCGTTGGGGAGGGCTTTTTTATCTTCCATTTCTTGAGGAAGGTGGGGGGATATTCGGCGCATTTGTCGGCTATAGTCATCATTTAATTATTGATCTGGAACAACCATTGTAGGAATCAAGTGTAATATTGTATACTTGTCAGGAGAAATGTGTTATTTAATTCAAATGAATACTCCGTATTTTCATTATAATTGAAGGACCAGTCGGAATATGATTAAGTAGTATAAATATCACTGTTACTCGTACAAATTTACACATTGTGAGTGAAAAGGAAACTGTTATTTGCTTTATTAAATGGTTTATATTTAATCACTTGTATATGGTTTTGATTTTGACTTGGTAAACAAACGATATTTGCGGTTGTGTAGTTAAATTCAGAGATAAGGTCGTAACCGAATTCCAGTTCTCATTGATACAAAGGTGTGATTGGTCTAGAGCTCATCACTTGAGGGTTGCGAGGATCCTTATTAGGATATTTTCTCCTTCACATTCTCCAATCTGATATATTTACCCATTTCAGACGTCGATGATCTTTATTAAATCAGTGGTCATCGTCCCCAAGACAAGGTCCACTTTAGAGTATTTTAGCCAATGATAGGGGCAAATCCTATCAGCTTGGTAAAAACGCACACGAATTTTAGAATCTACGTGTCATGCCTATTGAGAACGAGTACATGTTGTATTCTGACCCTGGAGTGGTCGATGTTGGAACTAATGTTGAGTTCTGGTTATGCGATTACATTATCAAGGAACTGTCTAAAAGCGTCTTGGGAATATATATGAACACAAACAGAGTACAAGGGATAGAAAAGTGTAATAACATCCGAACATGAGATTAATTGAATATTGATTGATTAAGGTGTTGAATTCCGAATAAGAGATCTTGTTTTTCATTAGACTATCATAGGTGATTTTTAACAATCTTTTTTTCTTTTAATCAATATTCCAACATTACACATATTTGTATTATTCACCTGGAACTAAAGTACGTACGATGTCCTCGTGGACTTTGAGATGTTGGAAATGTGACGGCTAATCAAATTTGTCTCACAGTTTTGGCTCAATATTGACACTGCGACTACAGGGAAATGAGGAGAATCTATCATGGTGTGATATTGGTAATTTTACAACACGCACAAGAACAAAATTTCATGTTTCATGCTCATGCATAGAGGGACAGGCACGTTTTTTCCCTAGAGGATTTTTTTCTTCCTTTGCGCTCCCCATTTTACTAACGTTTATTCAGAAAGTATGAATACTGATACATATATATATATATATATACACTTCAATAGAACTGCACATGTAAACTAATTTCTTTCAATTTATGCTTGGTTCTCTCCCGAACCTGTGTCTCCCCCACCCCACCGCATCTCTCTCTTTCTCAGATACGTACACACATACCCATAAACACACGCGCACAAACACACGCGCACAAACACACACACACACGCGCACAAACACACCCACACACGCGCGCGCTCATTCGCGCACACACGTTTTCCCACCTAGGGTTACCTATCTTCCGCCGCGTTTTCTTCCATTCTCTCATCAAACATTAAAGATCTGTGTATGTTACCCACGGTGAGACGGGTATAGCGTGACAGGTCAAATTCTATATTTATTTGCCTATTATGTTTTGCCATTCGGGATAGAGTCCAAGTGTTGTGTTGACAGTTATTATTCTCTGTCTTAATTAAACATAATCGAGAATCCACTAATTCATAGGAGTAGACAACTTTGTTTGGGGTTCTTTTCCGGACAGAACATGTTCGTGATGCAATCTTTTGTTAAGTACCTCTTTAATGTTGAATATAATAGAGTCGTCATATTTTAGAGTAGGCATGATTTAAATAATATTTCATGTTTTTCATATAGAGGAAAAACTAGGTTAAATCATCACTTTATGTATAATAATGTAACAGATGGAATGAAGGGCGATATTTCTCGACGACTTGGACTGAGTCTCTGATTATATATTAACATTCATTACTCCTAATTAAAAAATAAAAAAAAACCTACGACTATATTCTAATACTCCAGTTACATCAACCAGAACGATGAAACAGGATGATTTAGACATTTTCATATCACCAATGGCGAAGAATCCGTCACTTTTGAATCGTCTTGGCGTCAGGTTGGTTGGTGTTACTGTTACTGTTGCATTAATGATACAAAAATGTGAGGCGGATTACACTTAATTCATCATCTAAAAACAGAAATAAAAAACAAAACTGCCATCACTTACAGCTGCAACTAGTACATTACATTTGCTAATCAGGTTAAATCTTTTCTATTCTGTAAGATTATAAGGAAAATCCTCCGTTACGATATTATTGCTTGATAACATAATATAAGCGCTTTACAGATGTTTACAGAAGAATAAAGTAAAATTATATTTTACAAGAGATTGATAATGGATTTTGCTACTAAAATGAAATACTAGTATATATGGCAAAACATTTGCAACAAGATATGAAACAAGCAATATTAGCATAAGGAAACGGAGTAATGCGTTGGAGAATACACGAGCTGCCAAATTCAAATTATTTATAGTTAAAATCTGGTTCCAGTGTCAAGTTTTATTTTCCCTCTGGTGCTCTGATGTACAGCAGGTTTTTTGGGGGAATGACAAAAACTCCATTCTTTTCTGGCTTGAGATATCGTTTTTGTTGATACCATTAAACTTCATAATTATTTTCCATCCCCCCGGTATATTTCCTGTCATCATTGTCTCTCAGGAGTCCGTCGTGACGTAGAATATGCTCAATCCATTTCTTCTGTCTCTCCTTCCATTTCGTTATTAACTTCCGCTCCTCCACCACTCTCTGTAAAACTTCATTATTTGTCACACTGTCCACCCTACTTATCTTTGCCATCTTCCTCCACAGCCAAATTTCAAAATCTTTCTCATATTTTCTCAATTCTTTTCCTTAAGTACAGTTTAAGCTTTTTGCTGGTCAGAATTCGATGCTTTTGAAATTGCTACTCAAGCTCGTACTTACCATTGTAAGAATTGTCCCCAGAATTTCCATTGCGTTACTAGCTCCAGTGTTTCACCATGGCGTGATGTGAATGCAGCTGGGATTCTGTCTAAACATTTATCTTTATGTTTACCCTCATACCAAACCTTTTAAACGCTTTCATTTATACTGTCCATCATATTTGACTGCCAGTATAACTATACAAACATATTTCCAATTGGCTAATTGCAATGGCTACATGCAATGTAAAGGTGTATAGAGCAAACATGGTATAAAACGTTGACAACTTGTATGAATTTGGACGCACTGTCTATCATTTTTGTTTAAGTATGGATCTGTATAAAGTTGAACTATTTGGTATCATAAAGTTTTAGAAATATCATAATTGTGGCAAATTGAAATGAAATAAAGAGGAGAAAATGGACTAAAAGATTGGTATGCCTATATGGCCTGAACCAAAGATTGTCATCAGAACATGAGAGCAACTTTTGTTTTCTTCTCGAAAATCAAATAATAATTATTTTTAGTAATGTAAGTCGTATTCAAAACATGAGAGGTTTTGTTCGTTTGTTTTGTTATATAAAAAGAAATCCCTTTCACATGGCAATGAAAACGCTATTCATCCGTACATTCAAATATTTATTAACTTTAGAAATTGATGTACGTTGGTTTGTTATATTTAAAAAAGACCACAAAATTGTAAATCAATAATCGTGTATAATATACAAAATAATAATAACGAAGATGAATGATAATTATAAAAGACATATGATAATACAACATGAATAATGCATATACATAAGCAAACGGAATACGTTTTTTTTCTCCCTTCTAAAAAATTATGTTCGGGGATGACTTGTGAAAATATAGTATAATAATAGATAAGATGCCAAAATAAACATTCGCATTTCTCTCAGTGACAAATTAATTGCATTGGAAGTTTAATGAAGTAAATGAAGACAATATCAGCGCTCAATGGCGCAAATTTTGTAGGGTGCTGGATTCATGGTGGTCCCATTCTGTCCACGCATGATTGGGGTTGGTTGGTTTGGAGGAAGCTTGAATTCAAACTGTTGGAAGAGATTGGTGAACAGAAGGAAGGTTTCCATTTTGGCCAGCTGACTACCAATACAATCACGACGACCTATATTACAGAAGAAAAACGAGTGCCTGGTTTAAGTTCGTATCTTGGCCTGTGTTTTGTTTACTACGCATAAATAGCATAAGTATACTTTAAACTCTTCAATGTTATGCAAATAAGGAATGCTTTTGGTTGAGACAATTTTAATTTTTCTTTAAATTTAAAGTAATGTAACCCTTTAACTCAGTGGTAGCGCCCCACACCCTACCCAAATCGATGATTTCGATACGTCATCGATTCCGAATTCAATCAGGAGTGCATAGAGAATTAGTGCATCATTATCGCGCAATATATTGATACAAAGACGATACCAGAAAGGGGCCAGGAATAATGACACCCCCATGATCATTATTAATATAGTCTTACCAACACCAAATGGCATCCACGCTTCGTTCTTCTGGAATTGTTTTCCATCAGCACTGAGAAAACGATCCGGGTTAAATTTGTCCGGTTCATTCCATTCCGTAGGATCATGATGAACAGCCCACAGGTTTGGAATAATGATGCTTCCCTTTGGAATCGTAAACCCTCGGAATGAAACGTTATCAGATGTCATATGAGGAACTGAGACCGGAAGAACGGGGCGTATTCGCATGACCTCTGTTAGAGTAGCATTGCAGTAGGGCAGGTCTGGCCGATCAAGAGTATTCGGTTGGCGGCCACGCCCAACAACAGTATCCAACTCAGTTTGTACCTGTGAAGGTTGGAGAAAAAAACGATGGTGTTTCATAAATCAAGTAATGCAGATTTTATGTTATATGTAAAGGAATTGTAATGAGGAAGATGAAATTGATATTGATAGGGGTAATGGTAATAATTTTATTGATCTCATGGCATGTAGCCTTTCGAAGCAGTCGAAATGTAGTTGCATGCATGAAAAGATGAGTCCGGAACGCAAAATTCAAGAAGGTTATGTTATCTATTGCAAATATTTCAAGTAGAACCTAAAACTGTTATACTCAGATATGTGCCAATTTATGACTTTGCTATCAAGCCATTTCCGATTTTGTGTTTTATATCCGGACATTTCTTTAGGTGCCAAGTTTAAACAAGCTACCAACCTTTCTTTGAACATCTGGGTGAACAGATAGAAACAGAATCGCCCAAGAGGTAACCACGGCCGTGGTTTCAGTACCACCTGCAAAAAAATCAAGCAAGACTCGCCAGAAATGGTGTAACTCGAATTCTTGGGATATGTCGTCTGCTAAGAACGCGTCAGTGAAGTCCCGGATGTTGTCTTTCTGAAACGTGTCTCGATGGCTGTTGAGATGGGACATAAGGAAATCCCTGTCAGCGTATATGGATTCGCGGTAGCGCTTGTATCTTTGAATTGAAGTATGTATGAGTGGTTCGAAGATGTTAACTAGATCCGTTTCAGGAATGAGGGAGAGGGTTTCGTCCATATGCTCAAGAACCCTGCTCAATTCGCCATCACTGTACTCGTATCGCCGACTAAATAGGAGTTGACAAATGACATTAGCGGTTGCCTTATTAAATGTGGCTGCTAAGTCTGTGGGTTCTCCTCGAAGATTTCTGATTTCCTCGGACAAGTAACGTGCCTCCAGGTTAATCTGAGGTACCAGGCTCTGCTTCCCGAATCCAAAGGAGCGGAGTGCAGGAAGAGAAAACCTCCGTAAGTCGACCCAAGGTTTGCCATTACCAAAAGCAATGCTAGCTGCATAAAAAGAAGGGGCAAAAATTAAAAACATATCCTTGTAAATGATTTACAAATTTCGTATCCTTTGAAAATGATGTTTTTAAAGAGTCCAACTTTTTCTGAACTATCACCAACAGAATATTAAATTACGCTAACATATACGAAGGAGACAGCAGAACCCCCCCCCCCCCCTTCAATGACATTGGAACTATAATATTCGGGGCAATCGTAAACTTATATTTAAACTGCGAGATGATTACATTCAGGCAGTTCACCCGAATTGCTGCAAAGGACTCAAAATCGTCGGCAGAAAATCAGCAACAAATTCTCGCATGGACCGCACTATAACAATCTACCACAGTCTAGACATCAAAGGAATATTTTTTGTCTAAAATGCTTTATTAATCTCTTTATTTTGTTTATTTATTCTGTGTTCTGTTTATACGGGGAGCCTCTTCAAGAAATGAAAACTGATTTGCGAGAAAGCCTTGGATTACATAATACAATTGAAATGCGATGTAAAATTGTAACAAATAATATCAAGTAAAATTAAAGTCCATAGTAAAATATAACAAGAGGAAATAGGTAGACTGAGAATGGACAAAAGTATTAGCTCTTTTCATCATGTACACAGTTCATCTAAAAATATACTTTTATTCATATCAATCAAATACCACAAAGGGTCAGTACATTGTGAACAGTTTTAATTCCTGAATCCCTTCCTCATTAGTATTTCAGCACATCATGTGTGACCATAAATGACTGTAAGTCAATGTGTCGGTAAGACAATATGCAAATAATAAGCTGAAATTTGAATCATGAAGCTCGAACTATGCGTTGTTTAATGGTTGTTCACCACTCTAACTCTCCAAGTCATTTAGTATAAAAGTAAAAGCAGCATTCTGGGGCGATGCCGACTGACTCCCCCTCCCCCAGCTACGCTTAAAGAGAAATAATTCGTCTCCTAACTATCAGTGCCAATAACGTGCTATGCCCCTCTACTCCCGTGACTCCTGGGCCTAGATCAGTATCTCCTTTACAAACTTTACCCATTGCCAATTTCTACATCCTTACTTGTCCAATCTTCTCTTGCTTACTATCTTATACACCTTATATACAGGTCTTGGAAGTCTTCCCTGCGTGTGACAAAGTCAGGATTAATACTTTCGCAATTGGCAAGACAATTACAAATCAAAATAAACAGAAAGCATTTTTTAAAGCGTCACCTTTTAAATGAATCGGCCCTATGTTTTTGGAATGATACGAAATTCAACATTCAAATACTTGCAATACCAATACATCTGAACGAAGAATCTTACCTTTCTTTTCAGGATCCGGTATCCCCCAATTCAAGTGTCCCGGTACAAACCGATCCGAGAAGAATTCTCCTGACTTCACCAGAGCCTGTGTGATACACTCCCTGTCATTCAGAATAACGAAGACAAACGAACCTCTCCGCAAACTGAAAATAGGGCCGTACTTCTTCGCCAGGTCCATATAGGCTTCGTGGATAAGACCTGGTTTAAAGTTATACCCGATGATTGGGAGCGACCATGGCCCAGGTGGGAGGTTTTTAGGTCTCCGGACTACCCAGAAGCAGAGGAGAAAAATCACCACTCCTAGAAACACAGATGTAGCCGACAGGTCGAACATTTTATGTGATATTAATTAACGCTAGACCAAAGTGTGGGCCAGTGTACAGTAAGGACTCTCAGAGGTTTAGCGAATTATTGTATGGATTGTTGTCTCGTCATGAACCGCTTACCTGATGCAGACGAACAAACCGATATATATCTTTCAATACCATCGGGCCTGGCGCACTCGAAGCTGTGTATGGGAAATAACATATAATACAAACAGGAGGTTAGCCATGCTATATCACGTCACAATAAACATGTCTGCCCTTCAACCAATCAGATAGATATAAGAGGTCACATATATTGGGCACAAAACGTTCAAAGTCCTGGGCTGTGTCTCACGAAACCGTCATAAGTACAAGTTGAGCGACATCCCATTGAAACGCGTGTGGGAGGTCGCTCAACTTGTACTTATGACGGTCTCGTGAAACGCAGCCCAGATGGATGTTATTAAACCAAGGAGTTTTAAAGGGATCCGGTAACTTTGTTTCAGATTCTGAAACAACATTCTGGATTTAGCTCATGATGCAATGATAATTATAAACCTTTAGGTCAGTCAGGAACCCCATGATTTTTACAAGCTGATCGCATATCTGATTATCAAGATATTTATGATTGGAATTACAAATTTTGAAAACCGTTCACCTGACGGTTTTCATTACACTACAGTCTATTGGGGAAAACGAGTATGATAAAACCGGTCACTCAAAGATTTTTACTTTTTTGAGGCACTTCTAAATCATTTGGAAGCGCAATTTTTTTTTTTGGCTTCAATATTTCACAATATCACAGACACTGGTAACACGTAGGATCGTGTATCTCAGATTTAACATTGTTAAACGATCCCTTTAAGAGCTGGAGACCCAACTGGCAACAAATTATTCCAAGCAGCTGCAGTTTTCTAAGGTTGCACAATAAAATATACAGGTGTGCTGTTTCATTGGAAAGCAATTGAGTAGTGATTTTTGTTCACGAAGAAATATCCTTATTTCACTTCTTATTTGAACTAACAAGTGGAAAATCTAACAGATTATAAAATTTGAATACAAAAGTCTTATTGTGACAAGAAAATTGCTTACATTGTATGATAGCAGCTTTAATTTGTGAAAAATGGTAAAATTTCACAAATGAATCCTAAAACCTGCAACTTCGCACTTTTCCAATGATTTCCGGCTCACGAAAAATAAACAGTGAATCTGTTCATGTACTGTTCTTTATGGTGTTGTATGAGATTAATACCCACACATGCCTAGTCGAGTAATTTTGATTAATATTTCAGGAAATTTTGCTCAATTTTTTTTCGCTTGCCTCCTGTAAAGGTAAGCACTATGCACTACTCGTATTATCAGATGAGTGGAAGTTAAAAGGAATTATCATGATTACAAAAGCATATTTTACTTTGAAAGTGGCCCATTAGTTTGCAGGGTACTAGAAATCAGTTTTACATGGATTAGAGATAAGCTTGAGCTCTGGTAATGATAGAAAATAAATTCTCACAGAATGCAACAAAACTTACACAGGTCACTACGTGCAAATGAGAATTGTGGTTGTTATTGAAGATGCTTTCTAGCAAGCTTTTGTGAGTTCTTTAATTAACTGCAGGATAAACAATCCATAATGAATTGTAGCCATGTTTTCGATTCCCATGTAATTATCAGGGCTCAAGATTAGCCCTAAATCTTCTTTCTCCTTCAATTTTCCAGTCGGAGGGGCTCGATGGGGGTGATTCAGCCCTTCAATGTCTGCTGCAATTTAGTGCCTAAAACCTTTCTGGGGGCTCCGCCCGCTGGACCTCACGCCAATCAGTGTCCTGCCAGTGTCACAAATAAAGTATGAAAATATGTTCATCTGGCCGTAATCAAATGCCTAAACCCCTGAGCTAACGGGGGCTCTGCCCCCTGGACACCACTGGATGATAATCTGACGGTAATGTTATGCTTAAAACCCCTGGGCTTCTGGGGGCTCCGCCCGCTGGACTTCAAGCCAAACAGTGTCCTGCCAGTGTCACAAATAAAGTATAAAAATGTGTTTATCTGACCGTAATCAAATGTCAGAAACCCCTGAGATTCAGGGGTTTCCGCACCCTCGTCTCCTCCATGGGCCATGAGGCGGGCCCCTGAATGCTTATCTGACCGTAATGTGCCTTCAACCCATGTATTCAGACGAGTAGGCACGTACGCAGGGGGGGGGGCGCCCCCCCCCCCCAATTAAAAAAAAAAAACGCCGGCCAGAAAGAGAGAGGAGAGAAAAGGAAAAGGACGTATGAAGAAAAAGGAGCAAACACAAAACATTTTTTGAAATTCAGACAAGGATTACGAGTCAAAGACGGTACAACGAATCGTTCCTTTTCTCAAATGATTTAATGAAACGTAAAAGCTTCCGCGTTTCGCGCGGGAGGGGGAGACTGTATTCAGACGAGACGGCACGTACGCAGGGGGGTGGGGGCGCCCCCGATAAAAAAAAAAGCCGGCCAAAAAGAGAGAGTAGAGAAAAGGAAGAGGACGTATGAAGAAAAGGAGTAGACAAAAACATTTTTGAAATTCAGACAAGGATTAAGAGTCGAAAACGGTTAAACGAATCGTCATCTTTCTCTAATGATTTAATAAAACGTAAAAGCTTCCGCGCTTCGCGAGGGAGGGGAAAAACTGTATTCAGACGAGGATTATTTCGAGAACGATACAACTAATCGTCTTGTTTCTCTAATAATTAAATTAAATGCCAAAGCTTCCGCGCCTCGCGCAGGAGGTGGGGTGACTGAATTAACACAAGGATTAAGAGTCAAGAACGGTACAACGAGTCGTCTTCTTTCTCTAATGATTAAATTAAATGTCAAAGCTTCCGCACTTCGCGCAGGAGGTGGGGCGAGTGAATTTAGACAAGGATTTTGAGTCGAGAACGGTACAACGAATCGTCTTCTTTCTCTAATGATTTTATGAAACGTAAATGCGTCCGCGCTTCGCGCGCGCGGATTTGGGGGGGGGGAACTGAATTCAGACGAGCATTAAGAGTCGGGGACGGTACAACGAATCGTCTTCTTTCTCTAATGATTTAATGAAACGTAAAAGCTTCCAAGCTTTGCGCGGGAAGGGGGTGAATTTAGACGAGGATTGCGAGTCAAAAACGGTACAACGAATCGTCTTCTTTCTCTAATGATTTAATGAAACGTAAAAGCTTCTGCGCTTCGCGCGGGAGGGGAAAAACTGTATTCAGACGAGCAGGCACGTACGCAGGGGGAGGGAGGGGGGGGGTTCTGGGGGTTGAACCCCCCCCCTTCGGTTTTTTTTATATGTGTATTTTGGAGCAAACCCCCCTTTTGTGATGTTTATTTTTATTTTTTTATTGTTTTAAATTTAAAATAAAAAATTAAAAAATAATGTCAATGGCTGACCTAAAAAAGGTGACCTCACCACCCCCCCCCCCGAACGGAATAAAATGTTAAATTTTCAAATTTCGCGACCAAAAAACAAAAAAGGTTCTTGGTGTAAATGGGTGTGTTCGGGAACTGCGATACTACTTTTCCTTCTCAGTCATGGCTGTGTGCAAACCGTGTTTCAGACATTTTGCCATTTAACCACAAATTCAAAGGCGGGCAGTAGCCAAAAATGTTTTTGTTCAAAATTGTCATATTCATAATGATTTCAAAGAAATCACTGATATTGTGAATGATCAACTGAAAGATGAAAACTACTTTGACTGCAATTTGAGTGTATATTTCTACATTAATTGCTTTTATCTACATATTAAGATACTGATCGCCTTGAATTACGTTGGAAAGTACAAGCTGTATGTTTTTTTAAATTTTTATTATTGCACTTATTCTTACCACATTCGTTATGCTCCAGAATTCATTTAAAAGGAAAAGTTTATTGTCTTAGAAATTCAAACTACACTTTGTACGCTGGTAAACCTAAACAAATTGTATGCGATTTGGTAGCATTTATGCCAGTACTAAAATATTTAATTGATTTCCATGTCTTTTACGTGCTGAGTGAGATTACAACAAAATTGTTACAGCAGTTCAAGAATACTACAGAAGAAGTCTTCAACATGCCATTTTAAAATTGTTTTTAATGTTGGTAATGCTTTTTACCAAATACTATTATGTATTGTGTATGTTGTATTTCTTTCTTTCTATCTTTGACTTTCTCTTTTGTTGTCCCTTCCTTATTTTACTTTTTCCACTTTGGCTGGTAGCTAGCTAGTCTTTTCTCCTGCTAAATGTAAAACTATATATAATTAATAACCAATTTATTTGTAATGCCTTCTGTATTTTTCCGATGTATGGTACTTTTGTTGTCTAATTCATTTTGTGTAATACCGTTCACACGGACATACTGAAAACAGCCTTTTTTTGGCTCAAAGTGTTTTTTTTAACCGTGTCTAAATAAAATCAACAACAATATACTCGATGAGAGTGAGCTGTACCTAACTATTCATCAATACTTTCACTTATCTAAAAAGATTGATGAAAATAAAAAACAGTCACTGAAAATTAATCATTTTACCAAAAATTCATCAAATTTTTTAACGATTGACGATGATGAAAACTTTGATGATACGCAAAACAATGATGAAATTGAAATGGTCAAAATTGTCAATATATGTTCAGCGAAGACTTTTTTGCCAAACATGCATTCGAACATTTTAACTATTCAGGTTTCCATGTTAACGCAAGAAGTCTCCAGAGGAATTTTGATCAGTTTAACACACTCTTCTCATCTGTAGAATTAAACTTCAGAGTCATGGCAGTGTCTGAAATTTGTTATAATATTGAACACTATTCTCTGGTACATCACTGAATTCGTTTTCATGTCGTATTTTATGTGGAAACAACATTTCCTATTGTCTAGTTGTTAAAGACATATCCTACTGATATCAGTCATGCATAGTCGTGACACCTACCCCCATGGACAACCACCGGATAACCACTCTCTAGAACAACGACCCCATAGGACAACCACCCTCTAGGAAAACTACCCCATGACAACTACCCCCAGACAACTACCCCCTGTAAGGAATAACAACCTCTAGGAAAACTACCCCGGGGACAACTACCCCTAGACAACTTCCTCAGGACAATCACCCTCTAGAAAAAGTACCCCGCGGACAACTACAACTACAAGAGGAAAATACAAATTATATTTATACAAACATAAACCACTGACCATCTTTATAACATGTTTCATTTCGGAAACTGAAAACTGTCTTTTAAAGAGACAATTAAATTCATACCCATTAGCTGTATCAAAAAGGTCATTTTATTGGGGAGTGTCAGGGTGTGGCGTATTCAGAAATGAGTGAATAGGATTTAAACACCCTCCTGGATTGAACGCGGAACATGACCGCGCTACAATTCTAATCTGGACCTCCAATCAATGGCGTAGGGCTACTCCAGTGGCGGATCCCCTGCTTATTCGCCGGCTGGCTGATTAATCAAACAGTTTTTGAGCGTCAAGTAACGCCTGGCTGGAATGCTCCCCAGGGAGTGGAGATTGTGTACACAGTGTGTGCGGGCAAGCACTAAATCCAATGACCGGGGTAACAGTATATTTTGTAAAACGCTTAGAGACATTGTATTAAGCGCTATATAAAAGCTAAATATTATTATTAGGTGCTAAATATTTTCTCACGAATTGGGAGGGGGAAATGCCCTCCCCCTCCCCCTTTATTCACCGGCTGGCTGATTCACCGCTAAATATTTCTCACGAATTGGGCCCCCCATTTAGCCCCCTTTCTTGTCGCCGGCTGGATCCACCCCTGGGCTACTCCACCTTTTTTTCCGTATACGCTTTTGTGAGGTGGGGTCGGGGTAAGGGGCGCTATAGACCAAACCCCCATCTCTTGTCTGTTTACTCCAATATCCCTCAAGTTATTGCCATTTTTTCTCTCCACCTATAAGAGGAAAATATGTACGAAATCTAGACGTTGCCGCAATAAGCAAACAAAAAATTATTAAAATGTCGTGCTTCGAGCCGCTCCAAACAATCAAAGTATTACGCCCTTCGCCATTAGCGGTTGTTTGATTTGCGATAGGTTTATCATATTGATGAGAATGACTTCGTGCGAGAGTGCCATAATGGAAACGATGAATGGTGGTATATATATGTTTCTGAAAGTCCTGCTTTACTATATGTTAAGACTTGTTGGCGTGAATGATGTGATGTAGGCATGGAGTTTACTGAAATGAAAGAATCGTTTCTTCTGAGCAATAATAAATCTGTTTTCCCAACGGCGCAAGAAGACCTGGATAAATCTGTGAGTTGGGCTCAAGTATGTCAAATCCTCATAGGAATCATTGGGGTGTTCGGAAACTTGACAAGCGTGATCGTTCTCTGTCGTCGTTCTGTTCGGAACAACACCAATCTCCTCATCGTCAACCAAGCCGTTGTCGATTGTCTTGCATCTGCCCTGCTTATGGCTGCCACCCTGTCCGACATTGGTGGTATACGTTCATCGGAGAAGACAGTTCTAGGAGCTATCATCTATTGCAATCTTTGGAACTCGTTAATCCTTGTATTTGGATGCTTTGCCATATCAACCTTCAACATGGTTGCACTCTCCATCGAGCGATACCTCGCTGTGGTCCACCCTATCTGGTATTCAAGGAACTTCAAGAAGCGTGCTTTAGGCTTCTTCATAGCTTACATGGGTATTTGGCCCTGTATTCCAAGTTTTAAATGTTATCCTTCATTATGACGCTTATGGCGACCAGTGCCACTTTGAAGGCAGTGTCATTCTTGTTTTGTTATTTTTCTGGGAGTACTTCATTCCTGTTTGCATAATGACATATTCGTTCGCAGCCATCATCCTCAAGTTCCGCAAGCTGAATAAAGTGTCAATAAAACGAGGGACTGGGCAGCTAAATCGCTCCGTAATCTTTCAGATTCCTAAGACATCCGTAGCAGACAGATCATCGGCAAGACAAGACAACAATGTCCAGAGCAAGGAGCCTGAAGTGTACAGAGTTGGTGCAGCAACGAGCGATTGTGAAAACAAAAATTCTGTAGAGACGGGAAACACGACACGTACACATCTGCAAGTTCCGAACACACATCGTACAAGGTCTCAGGAACAACTCGAATCCGGTGAGGAGTCAAAGTGCTCAACTAAGAAGAGCCACATCTCAAGCGCGCAGGAGAAACCGCCATCAGTGAGAAACGGGGCTAAGCTCCAGAGACGCAATACGACTAGAGTCCTCCTCGCCATGTATCTTCTCTATCTCATCTGCTGGTCACCTAATCAGTGGATGTTCTTGTCTCACAGTCTTGGGGCGAAGATTGACTTCTTGTCGTCTTGGTATAAGTTGCTGTTATTCCTAGCAAACCTGAATGCATGCGTCAATCCGTTCTTATTTTCTCTCCGCCTAAAGGTGTATCGACATGAGTTAAAAGCGATGCGGCGTGGATGTTGCACATGCGCCTGATCATGTTCTACCGGAGCCACACCGACGGGGTCGACAACAGGGAGACAAAAGGCCAAACAAACTAATAATGCTTTATTCATGATATTAACTGTTTCCTACACGATATAGCGCCTTACAACGACGTAACCTACCAACGATTTAAAACAAAATATTTGTAAAAATAGTGATCCGACCAACGCTTTTGTTTCAGTATAGATATTTTCTCCACCAAGAATCCAATGAATGCATGTCAGCTCATGCACCAAACAATGATTTGACGGCACATAGTGCCATGCCCGAGTCTTACCAACAAGGCCGACACCAGCCCGGCAACAGCCCGGTCAACATAGTACATTACCGCGAATGACCAAGAGCTTTATCATTTCATTTCATTCATTTCATTTTCCTCCAAAATCACAGATTTAACATGCAAACATGATATACATGATAATTATACTGATAAAAGATCGATTACAAGAAAAATACAAAGGGAAGTAGCAAACGAAATTGTATGAGAACGTGGGGTTGACAAAAAGGGACGATTATAGCCTTATGAACGTCAACGCCTCAAAAAGTTGTTAACGTTTTGAAATCAGTTAGGCGAAGTGAATGAGGCTGGTATAAATAAATTGTTTTATCATGAGCCCAACCATAGACACACAAAACATGCAAATAATTGGGATATATTGATCAAGATATCTTTCTCTATTGAGGGGCTTGCGTATCTCGCCGCCTAACACGCTGATTTGTCTTACGTCAGAATATTGGTACATGCATTTTCAGAACCCGTTGAGGTGTTTGGGGGGGGGGG
>BEXV01004399.1:16287-28216 GCA_003118195.1 Hemicentrotus pulcherrimus | reverse complement strand
TAACGCGACATTTTGCTAATGACCGGTCATAAGTAAAACATGATTGTATGAATCATCATATATTGAAAGATTGTTCGGACATTAGTAAAATTACCAACACTCGGTACCTTCGAAACAGCCCAAACACCCTGTGTTAGAACTGTTCCAAAGGTACCTTGTGTGGGTAATTCTTACTAATGCCCTCACTGGTGTGTATTAATCAACCGTTCTCAATTGCTTCTAGCCTGTTTCTTTCACAATAAAATTGCATGACAAGTAATCCACTGTATTGCCAATGACAATGCAAGGACGAAACCACAGTAATTATCGTCTTGCGCAAAGGATAATTTATAACTACCTTTTTTTTCTTTCTTCGAGCTTGCATATATTTGGCGATGGGCATGGTCAACAGATTAATTCCATCATCATTCATTCTCATCACCAGCATCGTCATCACCGGCGTCATCATCACTACCACCACCACCCAAAAGTCATCATCTTCATTCTCATCGGCTCGTGTGTCAATCATATACTCAGATGAGATCGCGTTTGTCGGATTTGTTTTTTCTTTCTCGTTGATTTCACATTGAAACTTGTAGGGACCACTCTTTGATAGGAAACTCAATGACAACATCATCAAAAACAACATATGGTAATCGACCTGAACCCAGGCACCAGAGATTCACAAATTATATCGTCGTCCCATTGTATCTTGGCGTATCCAGCGTTTGATAAAACGTGGGCAAAATCACATGAACATGTGCTGATTTTTTTTTTTTTAAATAAATATTTTTGTTAGAGCTTATCCTCCCCATATAATTTTTAAATATTGAAGCCAATTCCATAAGTATGAGGCATTTAAAACAATTCTTTTACCCCGATGGGTGATGCCTTTTCAAAAAATGCCATTAGTATTTTATAATAATAGTAGAAATTCTAAATTGAAATGCCTACCATTTTCTAATTGTTCATTTGAAATGCACACCGAATCTTGATTCTGTCGCTTCCTATTGATCATATAGGCCATTTTCGTATTGTAATCAATTTTAATGGACGAATCTTTGCTAAGTGCTGCGTTACAAATTATTCCATTCACCAGTTACGAGTTATTGTATTTCAATAGTCCGAGCGACTGACATACATTCCGTGTTGTTAGGTAGGATGAGCCATGTTCGACATTCTTACTTTTGAAATACAATTATTCGTAAATGGAATTATTTGTAACAACGATTTAGACATTAATTTCGATTACATTACAAAATGGTTTATCAAATTGTAGAGGTATCGTGGCTGGGCGGATATGTCACTGGACTGTGGATCATTGTGGTTGGCGGTTCGAGTCCCGCCGTGGCACTAAAGCCTTTGGCAAGACACTAGTCTATATTTTCTACACTCGACTCATGTGAGGTGGACTTGGACCTGGCAGGAAGTAATTCCTTGACACGCTCAAGCGTCATAATGGCAGCCATGTTAAATCCAGGAGTATCACGTCTGACAAAATGAGCGCTATACGAGAACCCACTATCGTTATTATTATAATCATTATTATCTACATGTATCTATCTTTCATGTAACAAAATAAATAAATGAAAGCTGTTTAGTTTCGTACATTCAGTTGCCTCTTAAATGTTATCTTCATTAAGTTAAACTCCTATATGTGACGTTTTGATCCAATGTTTGCAATGACCTTTAAATGAAGCCATGGATGAATATGATTAGCGAAAATATGAAAGGTCAACCCCACTTCTTAATCAAGAAATTACAAAACGAAAGTAGTGAAATGGGTCAGCACAATATTACAAACACGGTCTGAATAGAGGGCCTTGACGGAAGAAACAATAACGACTGTCCTTTAGTTGATTGCAATGCTTTTAACGTATATCCACTTGGTACACGTTGTAGAACGGTTGGCATAGAAACGGTATAGACAAAATCTAAATGAAAATATGCTGAGCGCGGAAGTGGCGGGAAAGGGTATTGTCTGCGAGTGACTGCTGGAGATGCTCGTTTTTTGTGGTGCAGTGTTTACATGGTTTGTTTAAAGTTAGTCGTTTGATTATGTCAGTACTTTCAAGATTGCAATCATGAGGATTCTAATGTTTGAAATGCATGTACACTAAGGTTTTTAGGATTTTAAGGTTCGCGATTATTAAGATGTCCCTCCTAAGATGTGAATATTCTGAAATACAAATGTAACGACAGGGAATACACACAATGTTTATACCCTTACAATAGGTTTAAATGCGCACCTTGACATACTTCTAGGATTGAGGTACAACAATAGTACTGTACTCTATAGGGAAGAGAGGTACAAAACTGTACCCATTCGGAACAACAGGTACACAACTGTAGTTTGTAGGAAAGAGGGGTACAAATACAGAATACTGCACCCTGTCGGGAGGAGAGTTACGAAACTGTACTCGATCGGGAGGTACAATAACGCCCTTTTTTAATAAAAAGTGGTGTCAGGGGGAAATGCATGTAACATAGAGTGAAGCAATTGAAATGGTACGATTCATGTCAAAGCTGATATTGTTAAACTTTAATTTTTAATGGACAACAAATTGTACTTAAGCGTGCCATTTCTTTTTCATCAAAGTAAAATCTAGGTGTCTTTTCCTCAATTAAAGGAAATGTAAGAGAAACATAGTTTTGAAGAAAAAAAAACTCGCAAAACATTGGAAAATAAAAACATGGCAAGTATTTTGTGTATCTTTTTCATTTCAAATCTCATATAGTGATGTGCGTAGTTAAAATAGTAACATCTGCGAGTTTTATTTCTTTCTCAATTTTCCCCCATAATATCATTATTGTAATAGACGGTAATTTTTAAAATAAAAATAATAATAGTGGGTTTTAGTGTCGCGCTCATGTCTCCCAGACTTGACACCTCTGGCGCTCCCGTCATTATCCCGGCGTTAGCATGACTGCCATTACAGCGCTCTACCATTTGGAATAATTTATATTCCTGTCAGGTTCCCATTTTCTTCACCTGGGTCGAGTGTGGCAAAATAATGTATTTCAATGTCTTACCAAATGACAGTACCGTGGCAGGAACTCGAACCCTGTACTTTTTCATCCGTAGCCCGGAGATGTATCCACAAGACCACACACTTCTTACATATTACAAAATTAAATTACACACAGTGTAGAAGAAGAAGTCCCTTGATTGAAAACCGAAATGTCTTCCTATATCCTTTCAGTTTCAGTTTTCTCCCTTTTCATCCTTTCTATTCTTCACAATTACACTACTTTTTTCATCAGCTTTCTCTCATGATATTTACCTCTGTGCTTATGTAGGCCTACATATTTCATTTCCCCATTAGGCATTAGCCAGAACATTCCTCATTTTGATAGCGAGTCACTGAAAAGTCTCTCGTGGAGATAAAAATGGAAGAACTAAAATTGGTCATAGTTTCCTCGACATTTCCATGTCCATCAAAATTGATTCGAAAAGCTTTTTGCAACCGAACTTTGATTTCTTTCAATTCAATATCGAACGCCATTGGCGGCGGAGATGAAGGCGTACTATCACTCCTCTCACGAGAAAGGAATAGCAATGTAGATTTACCAACTAAACAATACGTAACAATGGTTGTGTAGTCGATATTCATTGAATGGGGATATCGACTTTTGCGGATGAATAATGACGAGAATCGTCTGCATTATAAAAGACATTGTGCAAACAGCCATAATGTTTTAAGGAGTGCTTGTTCATCTAACAAAGATGTCAAGTAAGTTTAGGAGAATGATAATGTTTAAATTTTTATATACGTATTACGAAAAATATTACATATGGATGAATTGGTATATATTATAAGCGTCCTTCAATATTCATGTGATCGTTGTGTGGTTGCTCGTGTATATATTTTTTTTTTGTGTAGGCCTGTGTATCTTGTTTTTTTTTGGGGGGGGAGGGGGGGAAGGGGTTAAGGGGGAGAGGAAGTTTGAGGTAATTTATGTTATATTGTTATAACAATTTATAATCCGAAATATTGTATCACATTCAATTTGAGTAAAGCCCCTGGGGGAGGTGGTGATAGCTTTCATTTTGATTACGATGCGGTGTATGCCTTTCTGTGAACATACCTTGAATTGTCGACAGGTATTGCTTTATTGCCTATTTTGATGACCATACATTGTGTTAGATTAGCAATTGGCGAAAGTGAAAAATATACTTTATACAGCATGTAACTCTCTTGATAAGTACATTCGTAAATAAATACAATTAAGGAACTAAAATGCATTGCTAGCTATTATTTTTCATCATCTCATCCTAATCATCCAACAGAAAGAAAATCATATCAGGAGGACATGCCGAGAATGTTTAACATTCATTTCAATGTAATATAGGATTTCCCGGCCGAATTCGCGAGTTTGTCATTCGAATTCATTTACTTTGCATTTAAGTTAGCGCAGATCAGCTTTGCCATGCCAATTATCATTCATTTTTCCCGATTTTGTTTTTAATTTAGGATTTTGGTCGAAGGATTTCATAGATCTGTCATTCAATTTAGAAACTGCTCAACTAGCATTCCAATTAATCGTCACTTGTCGAGGCGTCATTTTTATCATTCGAATTAACACCTGTCATTCGTATTCGAATTATGTTTATTCAATTTAGGAATGTTAGGGGGAAGAAATGCAACACACGTTTCCAGCTTTAAAAAAAATGCAATTAATTACATGATTTTCTATTGGGGTCTTTTCTGTTATTAAATTTATTAATTTTGAGGACAAAGCATATGTTTGTAGTCAGACATTGGGTAAAGAGGGGGCGAAATCAAGGGATATGGCATCTCTTAACGTACATGTTCATATACCCCGGAAAAGTACCTACCCCAGTCACAATATTGTACCCTTCCTCCATAATGAAATTGTGATAAATTTATGTTGAAACACAAGACAAACAACTTCCTTACATGAAAATTTACACAAATATTGAGACCATCAAGTCCGTAGATGTACAGTAAGTCTCTTTTTAACAATCAAACTTAAAGACTATTAAATATCTGATGAATCTAAAAGTATATAAAGAGTATACATGCAAGAAAATAAAATAGGAAGGAATACACATGAAAAAACGATCTTGAAAGAAAAAGAATGAGCTATAAAAAGTGTTTAAAAAACGAGAAATGTATATTGGCCATTAATTTGAGTGCAGAAAGTACTAATTTGAATGCTACAAATGAATTAGAATGCTAAAAGTACACCGTCGCGATGTAAGGAAATCGTGTTGCGCTAAATAGAATGACCAAATAGCGAAAGAAGCAATTTGTTCATTAATTGGAATGAAATATACATATATTCTAACGAAAACTTCATAGATTTAAAATCTAGAAAGAGGAATATAAACCCGAGATATACCCGACAGCACTAAAACCGTCGAATTTGAACGCAAGACAAATTAATTTGAATGACAAACTCGCGAATTTAACCAGGAAATCCTATATTTCAACATGTAGTGTTAATGCCTGTGAGCAAGGCTTTAAATAAATCATTTCAACCTTCTACAGAAATTTCGATAACGACATGAATGAACTGCACTTCTAGCATGTTCATAGGTGTATCATGTTTGGTCATATAATCATGATAGTCCCCTTTCACGGATTCTAATTGCAATTTCAAATTCGGCAATCAGTTGCTAAAACCGACGTAATATTGGAGCACCTTGAGCACCATGCTAGCTGGATACGAGCTCTATAAAACGAAAACCAATCAAATTATTCTTATCATTGACATGGGCCGTGGAACCGGAGGACTTGTTTCGATATGATTTTATCTATTTTCTTCTGCTTTTCATATAAATGAAAACAACATTAAGTTAAATAACATCATTCACTACTATTAAGTACATTCTGACAATTAATCATGAATAAGCAAATTTACATTACAATGACAATAGTAGAATTGTAAGAAAAATTGTCAAATTATATTTCATTAACTTTTATGAGATTATTTGCGGAAGAAGGACTGCCATTTTGCGCAAATTGCTTGAAAATACGACTGTCCAAAACATTTGTAATGATAAGATGAACATATTAATTGAGCGAATGGACAAATAATTGAAAGCATAAGTGAAGTATGAGGATACAGATTTAAATGAGATTGGGGGCTTTAGGAGCTGCAGCCCCCGTACTTCTTTCAATACATACCGAATTTCGTGCCTACGATAATTTGGTTGTAGGATGCTATAGAATGCATAGTTTAAGTTTTCCAAAAATGAAAAACTTGATGCTCGGTCGTTTCGCTTACTCGCACAACACACAGTTTGTCTGTAAGACGAAAACCTTCAATATTGCTTCATGAGAGCGTCGATGATTCAAATGAGATGGGAGAAGTCTCTCCCTCGAAAATCGGTTAAAGAGGTAGTTGTCCTCCCTCCGAAATTTAAAAGTCGTCAAATAAAACGCTTAAATTAACCATCGAAAGCTTCTTTACGTCACTGAGAAAACTTAGGAAGTAATCAGTTCATTTGAATGAAAGGAGAAAAATAAGAGAACTCAATTGCGAAAGTTTCAAAGAAATCGGATTATTATAAGAGAGTTATGAAATATGAGACCGCTCTAGCTATGCGACTCTCAAAAATAGCAATTTTGTCAATGGATAGTGATGTAGTCACGGACCACTCTTTTTGAGGCCGCCATCCTAGTTAAGCTTCTCTTATGGTTGCGGTCTCCTGCACTTTTTCAACTGATAGTTTCAACTGAAATGTGAACTTACATAATGTTTTATATTTGCATATCACAATAATATTTTGAATATTTAGGGATCATATTTTCAAATTGTTTTATAAAAAGAGAAACTCTCCCGTTTGTCGTGATAAAATACATCAATAACAGTCTGAATTTCTCCCAATTTCCAAACTCGGTGGGCCCTCCTCAAAATATATCATGATATAGTATATTATCGTAGGTCCTCTTAAAAGAAAAGACACTCCATAATTGTATTTTTTGGGGGGGAGGGGGAATACGTTTCAGTAGTTTTTTTATGTTGGATCAAATGGGAAAATTGTCCGCTACTACATCACATTGACAATACCGATTCTGCCAATTTGTACTTCCCATACGTATTAGTGCTGTCATCGACAAGCCTTCTGTCGACAACCTTGTCGACAAAAGAGCATTTTTACGGGAAGGCGACATGTCGACAGGGATAGTATATTGTCGACAAGAATCAACACAGGCTTTAAACGCACTTTGAATCATTTTACAAACAACACTGTTTTTTTATAACAAAACACTTTAGTTTTGTGTAATTTGTATTTCAAAGTGAACACAAACTCGAAATCGGTCATCTTACTTACGGCNCCCCCCCCCCCCCCGATACAAAGGGAAGGCAATCATTGGGCTTGCTTGCAACAGAAGCTCGTCGGAGACCCTTGGAGCTACCCATCACTCAGGAAATGTCTCCCAGAACCGAGACTCCTGGTCGAACAATCATGTTCAGCCCCCGCACTTTCAAAAAACGCTCCTTGGTCGCTGATTAATATCATATTAACTCCCATGAATTGTGATGAAATTGTGAACATGCATAAATAAATAATGAATAAAATGTAAGGGCAAGGACGTGATCTGAAAACGTAAACACGTATATTATCTGAGGAATCACATTCATTGAGAACCGCTTTTATTCCCCAAGTCGCAAATATTGATGTGTATTATGGGTTGGGTTCCCCAATATTTAATCAGGTTACATTTGCTCCTTGGTCTATGCCGTCATAAATAATTAGGGTTAGGGCTTCGACATCATGTGGTTCGATTTAAGTTGTTTAACAAACATTGCAGTAATGAACTTATTTTGATAGAAATATTCAAATAACTGTGATATTGATTTTACAATTCAACCACTGCTTCCGAGTGGACATCACTAATTTTGATTTCTAGATGTAATAAGATAGTTCCCTTTGATATGGCCAATGAGTTATGATTTCTTGAAGTCTTTGCGACCGTAATTCTAGTTAAAATTCTGGGACAGTCCATCGATCCATTCGTGCGTTCTTTGCTTTCAATTTCCACCAAATCAAACACATCATTTCGTTCTTCGTAAGACAAAGCCGTCTTTTTTTAAAATTACAGCCGATTAGCGAAAACGTCCAGACTTTCCTTCACAAAACTTCCTAAAGATCTTTACGGCGGTCAGCAAACCTTTCGTAATTGAAATGTATGGTTTGTATATTCTAACTTTTTCCTGAATATGTGTCCTTTAAAAAGTATATATATATAAAAGAACTTCAATATTACACCATATCACAGACACTGATAACACGTAGGGCCGGGTATCTTAGAGTTATTACATTGTTAAACGATCCCTTTGAAATGCTTCACTCCCTTCTTGTCTCTCGATACTTTCATGTATATGTATGAAAAGTCAAAATTCAAAGTGTCAAAGACAACTTCTATTCTATCTCACTCTTGCTGCTGAAATGTAAATAAATATGTATTTGTATTCTTTTAATGGTGTAATAATGTAGGATAGACTACTTGATATGGTCAAATATGATTATTGCCAAAACGAATGAATACTTCTCTTTCAAACAAAAAATCATCCTAATTCAATTTGAATAGCCTTCTCTATCACCTTTAGTTTATTATGTTAGACACACTTCGCTTACTCTACACAAGTTCATGGTGCAAATTATTTCTACCATTGGTATGTATCTCTTTGTTTTTTTCCCACTTTTTTCAAATCCAAATTTGAAATCAACGAAATATAAATGTGTACGAGTATTTCAAAACCGATCATTATTTCTATGGGCGATGTAGTAGGGTCGTGAATTTGCCATTTTATCGGTTTGTCGAAAGTCTTTTTTGTCAAAATTAAAGAACTTCTAAATACGTTCTGATCTACTGCTGCATCATCAAAAACCTTGTTCTTTCCCCCAAAAATTGGACTGATTGTTTTTTGTTAATGTTTTTTGTTTGTATTCCATTTTTAATAAAAAAAAATCCAGTACATATTTCAGCAAATGAAATTTGTTCCCATCTAACGAAGATCGTTAGTGAATATTACGCCATTACGCACTGAATAGCTCAGCGGTGGCAAGAAGAGGTACCGGGGGGAAAAAGGAGAGCCATGGAATCTACAGGTACCAAGTCCTCAAGCAGGTTCATCCTGAGACCGGCATCTCGCGTCGGGCCATAGCCATCATGAACAGCTTCGTCAACGACTTCTTGTAGAATAGGGCGAGACGGGAAGCTTCGCCGGCGATTCGCTCAAAGATGTTGTTGATGAAGCTGTTCATTGTACCTTTTGTATTTGTATTACTATAGGGAAATTAAATTGCCTTCTAGTTGATTTCTTGAAAGTGCCTGCATGAAATTGGGTTAATTATTTAATAGAAATGTCCAAGTTTATATTTGATTCACTTACCTGACTGCAGTGTATCACACACATCAAAACAAGAAATAACATCAAGTCTTGCTTGATTAGAGCCATGATGTCGACAAGGCGTGATCAATGGCGTCGAAGGTATAGTTGCAACGTCGTCGATGAACTCCGGCCGGGGAGGAACCAAACGAAGTAGGTCGAACACGTTTCCGATGAAGCGTTCTGTAAACCGAAGGTATTTGCTCTCGCTCAATAGTTAACAAATGCTTCACAGTTGTCTAGTTTTCTGTTAACAGTGAGAATATGTTAATAACTCTTTTAATGAATCCGTGGGATTTGCAACAAGGCCGATGGATCATGATAAAATTGGTAGGTAATCCGCGATGTTTTTGTTTACTGATCGCGGGCGTCTCCTAATCCACTGCGAGCTCCACAAGTGTCCTTATAATCTGGTAACAAATCCTGCTCTGCCACCGACTGTTGATTTTTACAGTAGAATGTCAATTCAGACTTGATTCACGTTTTAATCCTTGGTTGCCTAATTGCGCAGTAATTGCTACAAACAAGCCATAAATTGAAAGGTCGGGGTTCGTTTGGTTGGTAAAGCTTCCCAAATTAAAACGGCGGAGTTTGATAGTTTAATTACATCCAAATAGTGATTCAATATCAATGTTGCAAAGTGATTCCACTTGGCTTTTATAAGACTACAAAACGTTTCAAGTCTTTTTGATGATGATGCTCTGCCGATCAGCAATGTTTGGCGTGAACTCTGTGCTTTAGATTAAACAAAGTCAGGATTATCTCATAGATGTATATTATTTCACAGTTAACAGAAGATTTTCACGTCGAGAGACACTAGGTTTCTTTTACAAACCTAAACAAATACCACAACCATCAATAGCAGTCTTTAACTATGGGCCAACACAAAAGTGTAAGATGAAAATGTTGCGCGCACCGGCAAATCCTTCTTCTGCAGACGACTACTTAGACCAATAGCGAAGCGGCAAATGTAAGGTATATCAGAAAGGCCATAGATACGGCGGAAATGAAGATGGAACAATGTCGATACAGAGTATATTGTTTGAGAAAGCAATTAACAACCAAGCTCCGATGAGTGCACGTGACTCTCGCGTGTCTGTTCATACCAATTTTTGTTGGTTCTAAATTTGATTAGCCTTGTTTAATTATAGGTTAAGCTGTTCATACTGTCTGAATATAGACACCGCGTATAGGTAAAGCACCCCGCAATATCACACTGTTTGAACAGCAAAATAATTCATGTTCTCAATTTGATGTCTATGCGTTGTAACATCTCACGCCGCTTTCATGGGTATAATTTCTCACGTTGTTTCTGGACAGTAATTTTTTTTCTTCTCATTACGCTGTCCATACAGTATGAAGTTTAACATCGAGTTTATTAGTACGTCAAAATATCATAGATTGTATGGACAGCAGTTTTTTTTTTAATTGCTGTCCATACAAGCTATTCGTTGATTTTTGATAGTCACGATTCGCTGCCCATACAATGAAGGCTAGTTCTTTTGCCAGGTTCATTAGCACACCAAGATTTTGCAGTGACCCCGTGGAAATCAAAATTTCATCTCAATATGCTGTCCAAGTTTCACACTGCGCTTTTTAGCATTATTTAGTACGTCGAAATACATGACGTTGTATAGACTGCAAAATGTCGTCTCAATTGCCTGTCCATACGGTCTGCAATTTCTCGTCTCATTCATTAGAACACATACATTTGTAACTTCATATCGACAGATAGCAAAATATCATCTCAATTTAATATCCAAGCTAAAAATTTAGGTTGTCCAAAATGTTGATTAATCTTACTGTTATCAACCACGGTTTGCTGTCCATACAATGTTGTTCTCTTGCCCTTCGTCCCAAAAATATCATTTTGCTACCATTTTCATTTTGTATAGGACAAGCTTGAGCTTGCATATTGATTGAATACGATATTAGCTTCTAGGAAGAGCAAAGCATTCAACGTAATAGTATAGAGCAATCCAGCCGTATTCTTGTTATACGTGTACGTATAATCGTTGTTATTTGTTATGTTTATATATATATATATGTATATATGATGTTTTTACGGAAAACCAAACCAAACCAAACCGAACTGAGCTCAACTGAGTTCAATTCATAAGGATCTCTATCTGCCCTATATAGGTGCATCTACATTATTATTGACGTATGTTCTAAGGCAGAGGGGAATAATGGATGGTATAATCTAATTTGACTTATTCTTAATTATATATTTCGGATACATCTTACTTAGATATGAACACACTATCTAATATCTCAAAACACCTTAGCTTTATTCGCATCAATAAAGATTTTTCATCTGTTGATTGAAAAAGATACTCCCATTGAAAAGAACATTATCAGTTGAACAATTATTTCTAATTGTTGTCATAATGATTGAATTTAGGAATTACGTAAATTTAATATTTTACTATACGTTATTAAAGAGAAGGTTGAGTTCTGGGAAAAGGTGAAAAATAATTCGTGAACTTTATCATTTGTTATAATGCAAGTGTGGAAGAACATCAGATAAGACATGTTCCCTGAAAAGCATGGCTCTTCAAATGCCTTCATATTCTAAATA